>JAACNH010004171.1:0-25271 GCA_019447015.1 Hymenochirus boettgeri | reverse complement strand
ATATAAACTAAGGAAACAAGCAGTAAATAGATATAACTGGGAACCAAGCAGTACTAGATATAACTTGAGGACCAACAAGTATAGATATAACTACTAAGGACCCAAGCCGTACAATATAACTGAGGACCCAAGCAGTACTAGATATAACTGAGGACCCGGCAGTTACTATATAGAAACTGAATACCCAAGCTAGTAATGATATAACTGAGGACCAAGCAGTTAGATATAACTAAGACCCACGGCCAGTACTAGATATAACTGAGGACCCAAGCACAGTACTAGATACAACTAAGGACCCAGGCTCAGTACAGCTAATTTACTGAGGACCCAAAGCTGTAACTAGAAGAACTGATGGACCCAGGCAAGTACTGATATAACTGAGAACCAAGGCAGTAATAGATATAACTTAGGACCCAAGCTGTACTAGATATAACTGAGGGCCCAAAAGCAGTTACTAGATAAACTGAGCCCAGCAGTACTGATATAAAAACTAAGGACCCAAGCAGAGAGTACTAGATATAACTAAGGACACAAGCAGTAAAGATTATAACTGAGGACCCAAGCAGTACGAGATATAATAATACCACCCCAAGCAGTACTAGATAACTGGACCCCAAGGCAGTACTAGATATAAACTAAGGACCATAGCAGTACTAGATATAACTAAGGGACCCAGCAGTAATAGATTATAACTGAGGACCCAGCAGTCCTAGATCTACTAAGGACCAAGCAGTACTAGAGATAACATAAGGACCAAGCAGTAATAGATATAATGAGGATCCAAGCAGTACTAGATATAACTCGAGGACCCACCCAACCAGTACTAGTATAAACTAAGGACCCAGCAGTACTAATATAAGAGGACCCAAGCGTACTAGATATAACTGCGGGACCAAGGCAGTACTATATATAACTGAATACCCAAGCAGTACTAGATATAAACTGAGGACCCAAGCAGACTAGATTATAACTAAGGACCAGGCAGTTACTTAGATATAACGAGGACACAAGCAGACTAGATAAAAACTAAGGACCCGGCAGAGTACTAGATATAAACTGAGGGACCCAAGCTTGTACTAGATATAACTGAGGACCAGGCAGTACTAGATATAACTGAGGACCCAAGCCAGAGTAATCGATATAACTTGGGACCCAAGTTGTACTAGATTTAAAACTGAGGGGGCCCAAAGCAGTACTAGATATACTGAGGGACCCAAGCAGCAGTACTAGATATAACTACGGACCCAAAGGCAAGTTTACTAGATATAACTAAGGACCCAAGCAGTAATGAATAACTGAGGACCCAAGCAAGTACAGCTATAACTAAGGACCCAAAGCAGTACTAGAATTAACTGAGGACCAAGCAGTACTAGATATAATGAGGACCCAGGCAGTACTAGATATAACTGGAATACCCAAGCATACATAGATTAAAACGAGGGACCCAAGCAGTACTAGATAAACTAAGACCCAGGCTAGTAAAAGATATAACTGAGGGACCCAAGCTAGTATAGAATAAAACTAAGGACCCAGGGCAGAGAGGTACTAGAATAACTGAGGACCCAAGCTGTACTAGATATAACTTTAGGACCCAAAGCTGTACTAGATATAACTGAGGGCCCAAGCAGTACTAGATATCAAATGAGGACCCAAGCAGAGTTACTAGATATAAATAAGGACCCAAGCTGTACTAGATATTAACTGAGGACCCAAGCGCGAGACCTAGATATAACTGAGACCCAAACAGTACTAGATACTAGGACCCAAGCAGTACTAGATATAAAAAAAACAAAACAATGAGGACCCCAAGGCAGTACTAGATTATAAATGAGGACCCAAGCAGTACTAGATATAATGAGGACCCAAACCAGTACTAGATATGAAATGAGGACCAAGCGTACTACGATATAACTGAATACCCCAAGCTGTACGAGTATAACTGAAGGACCCAAACAGTATAGATATACCTAAGGACCAAGCTGACTAGATATTAACCTGAGGACCAAAACAGTACTAGATATAAACTAAGGACCCCAAGCAAGTACTAGATATAATGAGGACCCAAGCAGTATAGATATAATAAGGACCCAAGCAGTACTAGATATAACTTGACGGACCCAAGCAGTACTAGATATAACTAGCGACCAAGCAGTAATCAGAATAACTGAGGACCAAGCAGTACTGATAACCTAAGGACCAAAGCAGTACTAGATATAACTAAGGACCCAGCAGTAAAGATTATAACTGGAGGACCAAGCAGTATAGATCATATAACTGAGGGCCCAAGCAGCAGTACTAGAATAAACTAAGGACCCAAGCAAGTACTAGATATAACTGAGGACCCAAGCAGTACTAGATATAACTGAGACCCAGGCAGTATATATAAATGAATACCCAAGCTAGATACTAGATATAAATGAGGACCCAAGTCAGTACTAGATTATAACTAAGGAACCCAGGCCAAGTATAGATTATAACTGAGGACCCAAGCCGGTAACTAGATAAAAAACGAACCCCGGCAGTACTAGACTTATAAAATGAGGACCCAAGCTTTGTACATAGATATAACTGAGGACCAGGCGTACTAGATATAACTGAGGACCCAAGCCAGTAATAGATATAACTTTAGGGACCACAAGCTGTACTAGATATAACATTGAGGGCCAAGCTAGTCTAGATATAACTGAGGAACCCAAGCCAGTACTAGATATACTAAGGACCCAAGCACGTACTAGATATGAACTAAGGACCCAAGCACAGTAATAGATATACATGAGGACCCAAGCGCCGAGACTAATATAACTAAGGACCCAACGACAGAGTACTAGATATAACTGAGGGACCCAAGCCAGTACTAGATACAACGGAGGGACCCAGGCGTACTAGTACATATATATAACTGATACCCCAAGCTAAGTACTAGAATGAATGGAGGGGACCAAGCAGACAGTACTAGTATAAGAACCTAAGGACCCAGGCAGAGATATAGATATAACTGGATGGACACAAGCAGTACAGATAAAAATAGGGACCCAGGCAGTACTAGAATAACTGAGGACCAAGGCTGTAATAGATATAACTTAGGACCCAAGTGTACTAGAAAACTGAGGACCCAAGCAGTACTAGATATAACTGAGGACCCAAGAGACTAGATATAAATAGGACCCCAAACTGTTCCCAAGTGATATTAAACTGAGTACCCACAGCAGACTAGATATAAACTGAGGACCCAAACGAGTATAGATATAACTGAGGACCCACGCGAGTACTAGATAATAAACTGAGGACCCAAAAGCAAGTACTAGATATAACTGAGGACACACGCAGTACTGATTAAACTAGAGGACCCAAACCAGTACTTAGATATAACTGAGGACCCAAGCTGTATAGTTACACTGATACCCAACGTGCATGATAACTAGACCAACGTACTAAGATCTGAGGGACAGGGTACTAGATATAAACTGAGGACCCAAACAGTACTAGTTATAGCCCAAGCGTAATAACGGGAAACCTGAAACAAGGCCCAGCGTACTAGATATAATGAGGACCCAAGCAGTACTAGATATTAACTAAGGACCAAGCAGTACTAGTATTAACTGAGGACCCAAGCAGAGTACTAGATATAACTGAGGACCCAAACAGTCTAGTATAACTTAGGAGGACCCAGCGAAGATTACTGACGAAGCAGTACTATATTGAGGACCCAAGCAAGTTACTAGATATAACTGGGACCCAAGCAAGTACTAGTCTAGAATATAGGACCCAAAGCAGTAAGATATATATACTGAGGACCAGCCAGTACTAGTAATAATGAGAGGCAGAGCTAGATAACTGGCCAGCCGAGATAGTATAACTGAGGACCCAAAGACAGTAATAGATATAACGTGAGGGGGACCCCAAGCTGCAAGCGTACTAGATTAACTGAGGACCCAAACAGTACTAGATATAACTGAGACCCAGCCAAGGACTAGATTTAACTGAGGACCCCAGGCAAGTACTCGGAATAACTGAGGAACAGGCCCAGTACATAGATATAAACTGAGGACCCAGGCAGAGAGTACAGATATAAGGGACCCAGGCAGTACTAGATATAACGGAGGACCACAAGCAAGTTACTAGATATAACTGAGACCAAAGCAGTACTAGAATAAACTGAGGACCCCAAGCAGTACTAGATATAAACTGAGGGAACCAGGACAGTTACTAGATATAACTGATACCAGGCAGTACTAGTATAACTAAGGACCCAAGGAAGTACTAGATATAAGTGATTACCCAGCAGAGTATCTAGAGGGGATAACTAAGGACCCAAGCAGTACTAGATTATAACTGAGGACCCAGGCAGTACTAGATATAACTGAGGGACCAGCCAGTACTAATATAACTAAGGACCCAAGTCGAAGATAGGCAGCTTAGATATAACTGAGGACCCAAACAGTACTAGATATAACTGAGGACCCAGGCGCAGTACTAGATATAAAGAGGACCCAAGCAGTACTAGATATAACTGAGGACCCAAGCAGTACTAGATATAAACTGAGGACCCAAGCAGTAAGTACTAGATATAACTAAGGACCCAAGCAGTATAGATATAAACTGAGGACCAGGCAGTACTAGATCTAATGAGGGCCCAGGCAGTACAGAAAAACCTAAGGAACCAAGCAGTACTAGATATAACTGAGGACCCAAAGAGTACTAGATAATAACTGGAAGACCCAAGCAGTACTAGATATAACTGAGGACCAAGCAGTAATAGATATAACTGAGGACCCAGGCAGTAATAGATATAACTGAGGACCCAAGCAGTAATAGATATAACTGAGGACCCCAAGCAACTAGATATAATGGGCCCAGCGAGATAGATAACTGAGGACCCAGGACAGCTAGATATAAACTGAGGACCCAGGCAGTATAGATATAACTGAGGCACCCAGGCAGACTATAGAATATAATGAGGACCACAAGCAGTAGCAGATCTAAAACTGAGGACCCAAGCAGTACTAGATATAACTAGGACCCAGGCAGTATAGATATAATGAGGACCCAGGCAGTAATAGATATAACTGAGGGACCCAGGCACAGTATAGATATAACTGAGGACCCAAGCAAGTAATAGATATAAATAGGACCCAAGCAATACTAGATATAACTGAGGACCCAGGCAGATACTAGATATAAACTGAGGACCCAAGCAGTACTAGATATAACTGAGGACCCAAGCAAGTACTAGATATAACTGAGGACCCAGCAGTACTAGCTATAACTGAGGACCAAGCAGTAATAGATAAACTGAGGACCAGGCAGTACAGCCTAATGAGACCCAGAGTAATAGATATAACTGAGGCCAAGCAGAATAGATATAACTGAGGACCCCAGGCAGTACTAGATATAACTGAGGACCCAGGCAGTACTAGGCTTAACTGAGGACCACAAGCGTAGAGAATAACTGAGGACCCAGCCCAGTACTAGCTCTATAACTGAGGACCCAAGCAGTAATAGATATAATGAGGGACCCAGCAGTACTAGATAAAACTGGAGGACCCAAGCAGTACATAGATAACTGAGGACCCAGGCCTAGAGTACTAGATATAAACTGAGGACCCAAGCAGTACAGATATAATGAGGACCCAAGCAGGACTAGTACTAGATAAATGAGGACCCAGGCCGAGTATAGCTAGAACTGAGGACCCAAGCAGTAATAGTATAACTGAGACCCAGGCAGAGTACTGATATAACTGAGGACCCAAGCAGAAATAGATATAACTGAGGACCAAGCAGTACTAGATATAATGAGGGACCCAGGCAGTACTAGCTATAATGAGGACCCAAGCAGTAATAGATATAACTGAGGACCCCAGGCAGAGAGTACTAGCTATAACTGAGGACCCAAGCAGTAACTAGATATAACAATGAGGCCCAAGCAGTACAGATATAATGAGGGACCAGCAGTACTAGATATAAATGAGGACCCAGGCAGTATGATATAAACTGAGGACCCAAGCAGTACTAGATATAACTGAGGACCAGAGCAAGTACTAGATATAACTGAGGACCCAGGCAGTACTAGCGATAACTGAGGACCCAAGCAGTAATAGATATAACTGAGGACCCAGGCAGTACTAGCTATAACTGAGGACCCAAGCAGTAATAGATATAACTGAGAACCCAAGCAGTAATAGATATAAAGAGGACCCAGGCAGTACTAGCTATAAACTGAGGACCCAGAGCGTAATAGATTAAACTGAGGACCCAAGCAGATAATAGATATAACTGAGGACCCAAGCAGTACTAGATATAAACTGAGGACCAGCAGCTACGTACTAGCTATAACTGAGGACCCAGGCAGTACTAGCTATAACTGAGGACCCAAGCCAGTAATAGATATAACTGAGGGACCCAGGCAGTACTAGCTATAAACGAGGACCCAAGCAGTAATAGATATAACTGAGGACCCAAGCAGTAATAGATATAACTGAGGACCCAAGCAGTACTAGATATAAACTGAGGACCCAGGCAGTACTAGCTATAACTGAGGACCCAAGCAGAGTACTAGATATAACTGAGGACCCAGGCAGTACTAGATATAAATGAGGGGACCCAAGCAGTACTAGATATAACTGAGACCCAGGCAGTACTAGATATAACTGAGGACCCAAGCAGTATAGATATAACTGGAGGGCCCAAGCAGTACTAGATATAACGAGGACCCAAGCAACAGCAACTGTGTAAGGCAAGACAGAAGAGACATTTCCGGTACAAAATGTGTGATTATAGTCATTAGGTCCTTTAGTAAATACAAGGATTTAAACGTGGCATAAGAAACGCCTGTGGTTATGTCCAATCTGCTCAAAGCTGAAACTCTTGTCTGTCCAGATTATCTGACATGATAAGCATTAGAACATCGATGTCAGATTGTTACCATTGATCGAGTTTGTCTCTTGCTCCTTGAGTACATTGTGTTACTGAGATCAGATCTGATCTGACACAGAGCAGAGAACCAGACTCTCCTGCTCTCATTTCACCTTCTTCTGCTGCCAGAGCAAAAAAAAAAACACTTGTCTTTAGTGCACGCAGAGACCACGAGCTAGCTAGGACTATTGTAGCCAGTAAGGTTACTGGCTTGTGATATTATGACAAGGTTGTAGAAGATGGGGAACAACCTCACTGAATGTGTGTCTGATGGTGTGATTTACAATAAATTTTATCCTTGTGTATATTGGGGCCTTGCATCCATACAATGGAGTAGTGTATTGGTACTGGAACTGAAGTTTGAATTATTAAATGTGGGCCTAGGTGAGTAAATCATCATTTACTTATACATTGGTCTTTGTACTTGAAGATTCTCCATAAAACAGACATGTAAACACTTTATGCAAAGTCCATAGCTAAGCATGCTGGGAATCAGACAATAGCAAGTTGTTGAGTAACTTACCCTATAGTAATCAGTGCGCTGTATATGTCTCTCGACATGCCGAAATCCCCAATTTGACAACCACCAGGATTGGGCCTACCAGGCAATCCTTGTGGCAAGATCCCGGTGGAAGACGTGTAGAGATGAAAGTAGACCATTCCAGAAGAAGCTATCTGAGTGGCAATCTGCACATCTGTGTTAATTAAGTAGTTGACATATGTTTGCCCGTTGCCATTATCCAAAATTTTGGCATCTGGTCCATGGGATCTAGGCAGAAGTGAACACAAAATAAAACAAGGTATTTTGAAACATCCAATAATTATGTTAGTGCCATGGATGTAATGGATTATACCCGGATTATTATATACCCTAATAGACTTCTGGTTAAAATGGAATTACAAGTCTCTTTTGGTGACTATGTAAGGGAGTAGACCTGTGGTCAGTGTCTGGTCTCTAACACTGGAAGAAGGTAGGTACAATAGGTACATACACTAGATAAGTGCATATGTAAAGATTGCAGTTTAGGTTTCCATTATGCAGTAAATCAAACTTAGCTAAAGATGGTTTTAGTTGCCCGTTAGGCATAATGAAGTGAAACCAGTGAGGCAGAGGTGATAATGCATCTCTTAAGAGGTGGTTTCTAGCTAGTGAGCTGAAGGACTCTACGGCGATAAACAATTAAGTAAGAGAGAGCCTCACTATGCTGGGAGCTCATCAGAGGAGATTAAATCTTGTCAGACATGTTTAGTACCACATGTTCCGTGATCACGCCAGACTAAAAAACGGGACAATTCATTGGCAGTGTAGATGGTGCAACAAACAATTCTATAAAGATAGGTAGTCAAATAGAGCTGAGAACCAACAAAGGGAAAACCCACTTACTCTGGGAATCCCCAGAGCCACTCACCCACGGCATGAGTAGGGAATGGGAGCCCTCAAATCATAGTGGGGGAGAGTAATAAAACTCGGTGCATAGAAAAACTTCCAATGAAATAATAGCATAAAAACTGTTTATTGAATATAATACATAAAAAAAACCTCAAAACACCCCACCATAAAATATATACCAACAAATCTGGTGTCACCAGAATCAATGGTCTCTAAATAAAGTGTCTCCCAGTATAATAGCCCTGTGGAAATAAAGTGCATTAATTCGAAGCGTGAGCAAACATAGATAAGCAAAGCCAGAAATGTCGTTGGGGCACATCCGCTCAACCCCCTCATTTCGGGGGGTCGGGGGTAAACCCGCACACTGTGAAAAAAATATATAAGCCAGGCAAGGAGAGGCAAGCAGCAAAAGTGTAATGAGCGATAGTTATTAATGTATATATATATATATATATATTATATATATAATAGCACGGAATACTTAGATAGAGGACGATATTGTGGGTAAGCAAATTCAATTCCCCTCTCCGTTCTCCTTTGTACTAGGAATTCCGCTCCTCTACATCGGATAGCCGCTTTATCTCACTGTGTTATATGCTCGAACTCCCTCTCGCCTTTTAGGGTTGGGTTATCAATAAAAGTTCTTATCGTTTAAATGGTGCTAATTTTGCCCCAACCAATCAGATCTTATTTATTGGAAAGCTAAACATCTGATTGGGTTGGGGCAAAATTAGCACCATTTTAAATAAGAACTTTTATTGGATCTCCTGATTATTTCCCACACGGCTATTATACTGGGAGACACTTTAGTTACAGATCATTAATTCTGGTGACACCCAGATTGTTGGTACCGTATATACTCGAGGATAAGTCGAGGTTTTAGGCTATATAAAATAGCCTAAAAATCGTACCTCGACTTATACTCGAGTCACTCCATTTGCAGTCCAGTAATGTCGGCCGCTTGCGTTCTGCATCAACTCCTCTGGTGGGTGACGTCATTACTCGGCGCCGGTCTCTTCCCGGCGCCGAGTAATGACGTCACCCACCAGAGGAGTTAATGCGGATGCAAGCAGCCGGCCGATTACTGGACTAGGGCAGCAGAAGTTGATTTGATGCAACAGCTTAGGCAGAGCCCCTCTCTGGTGAGAAGAGAAACCCTGGTCAGAGGCCAAAGTGCAGGGCCTTACTGGAGGTGGTGGGATAGACTATCGGCTGCTAGAAATCCAGATGGCAGAATCAAGAGCAGTCTTATTGCAGGCTACACAAGGCAAGTCCACGAAACTGGAAGGGCTCTGGGGGGAGTGCAGTGCTTGCCACAGCAGATGTTAGGGAACTACAACTCCCAGAAAGCAAAGCATGCTGGGAGTTGTAGTTTCCAAACACTTGCAGTGTGCAAGGAATGGAGGTTACTGTGTGTGATTCCTCTTTATTTAAAGGGCAACTAATGCTTTACAACTATACAGAATCAGGAGGATGATATCTTGCCTTCTGATTCTGTATGTTTTGAGGCTTTAGTTGCCCTTTAAATGGACAGAAGAATTCCCATACAGTAATCCCATAAAGTAATATACATATTGGATTTGGCTATACTGTATAGGACTACTGTATGCGAATGGGAATTCTGCTGTCCATTTAAAGGGGCAACTAAAGCCTCAAATCAATACAGAATCAGAAGGCAGCAGTGATCCTAATTTTACCCTCGACTTATACTCGAGTCAATAATTTTTACTAATTTTTCAGGAAAAATAGTACCTCGACTTATACTCGAATCGACTTATATTCGAGTATAGGTATATATTTATGGTGGGTGTTTGAGGTTTTTTATGTATTATATTCAATAAACAGTTTTATGCTATTATTTCATTGGAAGGTTTTTCTATGCACCATGTTTTATATACTCCCCCATTTCTGATTTGAGGCACACATTTCCCTACTCATGCCGTGTGAGGTGCCTCTGGGGATCTCCAGAGTAAAGGGGGTTTCCCTTTGTTGGGTTCTCAGCTCTATTTGACTACCTAGTCTTTATAGTGGTGCAACATGAGTTCTTTCTGCTTGATTATCCATTCAATTTTGCACAAAATATCCTTAATATTTTTACGCTCACAATTTCCCTTATGATCATAGTCCAGATGGGTTTTTTTTTTTTTGTTCCACCTTCACCAAATTCACCCAATAAACTGTAATTGCAATTGTTGCGGACAGTAAGACATAAACCCTATTGGCCTTAGGTAATGAATCCTTAAATGCAAGCTCACTGCCATAACAGCTATCATAATAAATGGTGTCTCTTAGATCTCCCCATTGGAACCCAGATATGGGCTACATCCCTGGCAGCATCCCATCTAAGTTTTATACCTGAGGGACCAATCAAAAAAGTCTCTGTTTATTTCATATGATGAACAATCTAACATTCTTTTAAGCCTTCAGACGGCTAATTTAATCAATATTGCAAGGTAGATTGCATTAGCTGAGAGAAAGAAAAGCTCGTTTGTGAGAAGCAGATCCAGAGTCATAATAAACATATGACAGTATGGTATTGAAGAAAATACTAAAGAGACAATAGATATCTCAGATGTTGAAGTCCTATAAAGAAAGGACCATATTAATATTGTTGTTCATGCAAGGTTACACTTTTCTTTCTGTCCTAGACAAATCAGTTATCCTGAATTGAAATTGAATTGACTTTACGAATTTAGAAAACAATTAATACAACTAGGCCTTACACCCATGATATTACGGGAGATACCATAATATCGTGGTGAATTCCTCAAATTAATGACTATTTTGCTCCTTCTTAAAGGACGGACCATTTGTTTGTGTGTACATTAGCCTTAGCAAAGAAAAAAAAAAGATTATTATACTACAGCTCTTTTTCTCTGCCTAGTTTAACCATACGGAGCATGTCTAGACCAGTGTTTAGGAAGGAGGAGCACCTTGGTGGAAGGATTCAATGTGGTAAATTTTCATTGGTTAGAAAGTCAAGTATATATTTTTTTAGCAATATTCAAAAAAACTTCTTCTAATGCAAGGAAATCCAGTTGTCCCAAAGTACATTAAATGTAATAAAATATAGTAGCTTCAAAAAAATACATATTGACTCCCTGGGCCACTAGTAGATATAATAGAAATAAAGGTAGGCCTGTGATTATAAGAAATAGGTCAATATGGAACTTGAGTCTCACCTGAGAAAGCGGTTAAGGTCTCCATGCTTCATGTATTCAAACACCATGATAAGAGGCTCCCCCTCAGTACAGACCCCATAAAATTTAACAATGTGTTCATGCTGAAGGACCGTGAGAAGTTCTGCCTTCTTTGAAAGTCTTGACGGCATTTCTGTTGCTTCCTTAGAGCCTGGGAGGGGGGAGAACAATCTTAATTTTGGTCTCTTGCGGAAGGAAATTTTGGAAGATCTGTAACTGTTTCAAACAATATAGTCCCTGTCTCTGTTACACATTCATTTGTTGGACAAAACGTTGGGTATTGCATGAAAGTTTGTAGCCTAACTCCGTAATGTGGTTGACTCCAACTACAGTATATTGTGGAATTAAAGGGGCATGCTGCTCTCCTAGCATCAATTGTTAGTTTGTATTAAGGCTGGAATGCTAGTAGGCTTTGGCATAGTCACCTAAAGGAACAAATGTATATTTTAAATGTACATTTAAAAACTCATTTTGCATTGTGCATGCTCAGTAGAAGATTTTTAGACTTTCTAAACTTTAAAAAGCCAGGTAAAGTTCAAGGGGATTTAAGGGATGCACGGTTGTATCATTTCTATAAATATATTCACAAAATAAGTCATATCCAACTAAAAACCAGTAATGTTTTGCTTAATAGACCATGGACACAGGTGATTGGATGTCTTTATATGCTCTAGACCTTAAATAGTAGATGATGTCATGGATGGTAGATGATGTCATGGTGTTAGAAAAATGTTCTAGAAAGGAAAGCCCATCTATTTGAAGATATGTAAAAAAAATATTTATAACTAGTAATTATTATTAAAATTGGCCAATGGTTTCCTAGTAGATGTCAAGGACTTTCCAGAGGAAGTCAACATATCTACAGTACTAGCCTAAAAATAATAAGCTGGCAATTATTTGTGGAAATATCATAACACAAATGCATTTTCTCAGTGCATTTTGTAGATTGATCCTTCCCCTTGTGTCTTTCCCTTTTACCTTCACTGCCACTAAGCCTTCCTCTGTCCGGGGGTCAAATTGTAACATTCTGCCAGATACACCTTCCCGAAAGCCCCCTCTCCAAGTTCCCACTTTGGCAAAATGTCTCTTCTCTTAATGTGTTGGACGCCTGAAAGACAAGAAGATTTTGATCTGGGGGTTAACACTAGATGCTATTGGGAAGTTCATCTAAACTTTGGTCCCCATTCTTAAAAGGTCACATAGGATCAAAGTTGTATTCAATTAAATTTAAAGAGATTGAACCACTGTTTATAGTTGAGGATAATTTATGTTGAAATATCAATTTACCTTTTGAGAAGTAGCAACATAAAAATCTGTGCACATGTTTCAGGAAACCAATCAGCACTTCATCAGCCCCTCTAGAAAGTGTTCGGAAAGGAAGTCAAAGAACTGGTTTGTGAGTGGCGTAACAATACAGCCCCCTCTGCTGGCTAAACATAGCACTGTAACAATGTGTTGCGCTACTAATCTGTTATTACCGCTGAGCTTAACACTGTTGTTAAAACATGTGACACATTATATAGCTAACCATTAATTAGAATAATGTTTATAAGGATATAATGGCTCTTTTGTATTATTGTTAATATAATTAATAGGGGGAAGCCCATTTCCTTATTCTTTTCCTTTTTCTACATTCTTTGCAAAGATCATCAGAGTGCGAAGCCCAGCGGTAGCCAAAATTGTAACCGGGGTGCTGCACCCTAAAAGGCTGGTCAGTGTTTACATTAGAAGCACCTGGGGGTCAATGGCATAATTAGCTGTGCTCTCACTGTGTCACTACAGGCATCACAGAAGTACTGGGGGTTCTCGATAAAGTTGGGTTTGGTTCCATCCGTTTTCCCTCTGCCGAGGTTAAAGAGGCTGGACCAAAGTTCATAAAGTGAAGGGACATCGCTAAGTACGTCTTCTTGCGCCAACACTGCCGCCCCTGTAAATAAACCAGGAAACAGTTACCCTTAAATCTACCAGTGGGGATCATCTTCAATATATTGTATGGGGGTGAATGAAACAATCTTACAACTGTGATACAAGTCTGTTACAGCCCATGGCCTTGCATGGCTGCAGTTCTCATTCAGTTTTGAGGCTGTGAAATAAACAGGATAAAGGTTTCTAGTGAATTTGTCCACATTAATGCAAATCTGCCTCCAAACATTTTAGCTGTATTCAGTGTTTCCCTTGCATAGAATAGAGCAGGGTGGGCCCCAGGGGAAAGATGAGGGACACACACACACACACAACACACACACACACACACACACACAACACACACACACCACACACACACACACACACCACACACACACACACACACACACACACACACACACCACCAACACACACACACACACACACACACAACACACACACACACACACACACACACACACCACACACACACACACACACACCCACACACACACACACACACACCACACACACACACACCATGCCCACCTCCTCCTCCCTCTTTTACTCCGTTTTCCTCTGTCGAGCAGCCTGATCTCACGTCCCTAGGGAAAACAGACAGATCAAACCCATTTAGAGCTTGAATCAATTTCTAAAGTGAATTAGCAGGTCCTTACTGCCTGACGTGGAGGAAAACAAACACTAATGAAGTGCAGCTCTTGAAATTCTCTTCTCGGCCTTAGTTAATGTCTAGAGAAAATGCAGTGAGAGCACATAGAGTGGCTTACCGGCAACACAGAGTGTATACCTGTATATAGAGTGTCTAACAGTGACATAGAGTCTATACCTGTAACAAAGAGTGTCTACCAGTGACATAGGGTGTCTACCTTTACAAACCAGAGTGTCTACCTGTAAATAGGGATGGCCGGTTCGCTGCGGATTATCCCGTTGCGAACGGCGGATTTTTCCGGATTTTACGCCTTCCGAACTTCGATTGGGATTTTTAAAATTTTCGACAAATTTCGCAAATTTTCGAAAATGCAAGGATTTCTCTTATTTCATAAATACGTATTTTCGCAAATTTTCGAAATTACGGGGGCCTCGAAAATACGAGAAAAAAACTAGTATTTTCGAGGCCCGTAATTTCGAAAATTGTGACGAAAATACGAAAAATCTAGTAATTTCAAGGGATTTTTCATTTTAATGGGTCCGCTCGCGGCTACTACCTGCAAAATTGAGTGTCTACCTGCAACATAGAGTGTCTACTGCAACTAAATATCTACTTGCAATACAGTGTCTACCGCGACATGAGTTGTCTACCTGCGCATTAAGTGCCTGCTCGACATTGAGTGTCTACCTGCGACATTAAGTGCCTGCCTGCGACATTGAGTGTCTACCTGCGACTTAAGTGCTGCCTGCGACATTAGTGTCTACCTGCACAACTTGAGTGTCTACCTGCAACATAGAGTGTGTACCTGCAAACAAATGTTACCTATGACATTGAGTGTCTACCTGTGACATTGAGTGTCTACTTGTTACATAGTGTCTACTACAAGTCAGAGTCTACCAGTGATATACAAGTGTCTACCTGCGACATAGGAGGTCTACCTGTGACAATGAGTATCTACCTGTGACATAGAGTGTTACCGGCGACATGAGTGTCTACCTCCAATATAGATTGTCTATCTGCAACATTGAGTGTTCTAACTGCAACATAGAGTGTGTACCTCCAACAGAATGTCTACCTATGGACACGAGAGTGTCTACCTGTGACATTGAGTGCTGCCTGCGACATTGAATGTCTACTTGTACATAGTGTTACCTACAGTCAGAGTCTACCAGTGATATACAGTGTCACCTGCAACATAGAATGTCTACCATGGACATAGAGTGTCTACCTGCGACATGAGTGTCTACCTGAAACATAGAGGTCTATCTGCCAGAGTGGTCTACCTAGAGATTGAGTGTCTACTACAACACGAGTGCTACCTGCAATATAAAGGTCTTTCTATTAGTCTACTGTGGAATAGATTGTCTTTGAAATATAGATTAAGTACTGTGGCAAAGATTGCTACTGAAACATAGAGTTATACTTGGGCATATATTGTCTATTTGAAACATAGAGTACTACCTGTGGTATAGATTATCTATTGAAAACATAGAGTTATTACCTGCTGATAGATGGTTATTTGAAACAAGAGTTATTACCTGTGGCATAGATTGTCTACTTTAAAACATAGAGTTATACCTGTGGCATAGATTGTCTATTGAAACATAGAGTAGTATTACCTGTGGCATAGATTGTCTATTTGAAACTAGAGTACTACCTGTGGCATAGATTGTCTATTGAAACATAGAGTAAATACCTGTTAGCATAGATTGTCTACTTAAAACATAGAGTTATTACCTGTGGCATAGATTGTCTATTTGAAACAAATAGAGTTATTACCTGTGGCATAGATTGTCTATTGAAAAATAGATTACTACCTGTGGCATAGATTGTCTATTGAAAACATAGAGTTATACCTGTGGCATAGATTGTCTACTTGAAACATAGCGTTATACTTGTGGCATAGATTGTCTATTTGAAACATAGAGTTACTACCTGTGTGCATAGATTGTCTATTGAAACATAGAGTTACTACCTGTGGCATAGATTGTCTACTGAAACAAGAGTTACTACCTGTGGCATAGATTGTCGACTTGAAACATAGAGTTACTACCTGTGGCATAGATTGTCTATTGAAAATAGATTTAATACCTGTGGCAGAGATTGTCTACTTGAAAAATAGAGTTACTACCTGTGGCATAGATTGTCTACTTGAACATAGAGTTACTACCTGTGGCATAGATGTCTACTTGAAACATAGAGTTATATACCTGTGGCATAGATTGTCTACTTGAAACATAGAGGTAGTACTAGTGGCTAAGATTGTCTATTGAAACATAGTGTTAATTACCTGTGGCATAGTTGTCTACTTGAAAAAATAGCGTTAGTACCTGTGGCCTAGATTGTCTACTTGAAAACATAGAGTATTACCTGTGGCATAGATTGTCTACTTGAAACATAGAGTTATTACCTGTGGCATAGATTGTCTACTTGAAACATAGAGTTACTACCTGTGGCATAGATTGTCTACTTGAAACATAGAGTTACTACCTGTGGCATAGATTGTCTACTTGAAACAAAGATTTACTACCTGTGGCATAGATTGTCTACTTGAAACATAGAGTTACTACCTGTGGCATAGATTGTCTACTTGAAACATAGATTTACTACCTGTGGCATATATTGTCTACTTGAAACATAGAGTTACTACCTGTGGCATAGATTGTCTCTATGTTTCAGTAGCAATCTCATGCCACAGTAGTAACTCTATGTTTCAAGTAGACAATCTATGCCACAGGTAGTAACTCTATGTTTCAAGTGACAATCTATCCACAGGTAGTAACTCTATGTTTCAAGTAGACATATTGCCACAGGTAGTAATCTATGTTTCAAGTAGACAATCTATGCCACAGGTAGTAACTCTATGTTTCAAGTAGACAATCTATGCCCCACAGGTAGTAAAATCTTTGTTTCAAGTAGACAATCTATGCCACAGGTAGTAATCTATGTTTCAAGTAGACATCTATGCCACAGAGTAGTAACTCTATGTTTCAATAGACAATCTATAGCCACAAGTAAAACTCTATGTTTCAGTAGACAATCTATGCCACAGGTAGTAACTCTATGTTTTCAAGTAGACAATCTATGCCACAGGTATAACTCTATGTTTCAAGTAGACAATCTATGCCACAGGTAGTAACTCTGTTTCAAGTAGACAATCTATGCCACAGGTATAACTTATGTTTCAAGTAGACAATCTATGCCACAGGTACTAACTCTATGTTCAAGTAGACAATCTATGCCACAGGTAGTTAGTAACTCTATGTTTCAAGTAGACAATCATGCCACAGGTAGTAACTCTATGTTTCAAGTAGACAATCTATGCCACAGGTATAACTCTATGTTCAGTGAACATCTATGCCACAGGTAGTAACTCTATGTTTCAAGTAGACACAATCTATGCCACAGGTAGTAACTCTTTGTTTCAAGTAGACAATCTATGCCACAGGTAGTAAACTCTATGTTTCAAGTAGACAATCTATGCACAGGTAGAAACTCTATGTTGTCAAAGTAGACAATCTATGCACAAGGTATAACTCTATGTTTCAAGTAGACAATCTATGCCACAGGTAGTAACTCTATGTTTCAATAGACAATCTATGCCACAGAGTATAACTCTATGTTTCAATAGACAATCTAGCCACAGGTAATACTCTATGTTTCAAATAGACAATCTATGCCACAGATATACTCTATGTTTTAGAGACAATCTATGCCACAGTATCCTCATGTTTCATAGACAATCTATGCCACAGTATAACTCTATGTTTCAAGTAGACAATCTATGCCACAGGTAATAACTCTATGTTTCAATAGACAATCTATGCCACAGGTAATAACTCTATGTTTCAAGTAGACAATCTATGCCACAGGTAATAACTCTCTTTTCAATAGACAATCTATGCCAAGGTAGTAACTCTATGTTTCAAATAGATAATCTATGCCACAGGTAGAACTTATGTTTCAATAGACATATATTGCTCAAGTCATTAACTCTATGTTTCAAGTAGACAATCTTGCCACAGGTACTTAATCTATATTCTATAGTAGACAATCTATTCCACAAGTAGACACTATAGAAAGACACTTTATATTGCAGGTAGACTCTGTGTTTAGTAGACACTCAATCTCAGAGGTAGACACTCTGTTTGCAGATAGACACTCTATGTTTCAGTATAGAACACGTCAATGTCGCAGGTTAGACATCTATGTCCATGGTAGACATTCTATGTTGCAGGTAGACATCTGTATATCACTGGTAACTCTGACTTGTTAGGTAGACACTATGTTGTAACAAGTAGACATTCAATGTCGCAGGCAGGCACTCATGTCACAGGTAGACACTCTCTGTCTAGGTAGACATTCGTTGGCAGGTACACACTCATGTTGCAGTAGACACTCAATGTTGCCAGATAGACATCTATATTGGAGGTAGACACTCAATGTCGCAGGTAACACTCTATGTCACAGTAGATACTCATTGTCAACAGGTAGACACTCTATGTCGCAGGTGACACTGTAGATCACTGTAGACTCTGACTTGTAGGTAGACAATGTAACAAGTAGACACTCAATGTACAGGTGAGGACACTCAATGTCATAGTGTAGACATTAGTTGCAGGTACACACTCTATGTTGCAGGTAGACACATGTTGCAGGTAGACATCAATGTCGCAGGCAGGCACTTAATGTCGCAGGTAGACACCTCAATGTCGCAGGCAGGCACTTAATGTCGCAGGTAGAACACTCAATGTCGCAGGCAGGCACTTAATGCTGCAAGTGTAGACACCATGTCGCAGTAGACACTGTATTGCAGTAGATATTTTAGTTGCAGTAGACACTCTATGTTGCAGGTAGACACTCAATGTTGCAGGTAGTAGCCGCGAGCGGACCCATTAAAATGAAAAATTCCCTTGAAATTACTAGATTTTTCGTATTTTTCGCAAATTTTCGAAATTACGGGCCTCGAAAATACTAGTTTTTTCTCGTATTTCGAGGCCCCGTAATTTCGAAATTATGCGAAAATACGTATTTATGAAATAAGAGAAATCCTTGCATTTCGAAAATTTGCGAAATTTGCGAAAATTTTAAAAATCGCAAATCGAAGTTCGGAAGGCGATAAATCCGGAAAAATCCGCCGTTCGCGAACGGGAGAAATCCGCAGCGAACCGGCCATCCCTAGTTACAGGTAGACACTCTGTGTTAAAGGTAGACACCCTATGTCACTGGTTAGACACTCTTTGTTACAGGTAGGACTCTATGTCACTGTTAGACACTCTATATACAGGTATAACTCTGTGTTGCCGGTAAGCACTCTATGTGCTCTCACTGCATTTTTCTAGACATTAACTAAGGCCGGAGAAGAGAATTTCAAGAGCTGCACTTCATTAGTGTTTGTTTTCCTCACGTCGCAGTAAGGACCTGCTAATTCACTTTAGAAATTGATTCAAGCCTCTAAATGGGTTTGATCTGTCTGTTTCCCTAGGGACGTGAGAATCAGGCTGCTCGACAGAGAGAAACGGAGTAGAGAGGGAGGAGGAGTGTGGGACATAGTTGTGTGTGTGGTGTGTGTGTGTGTGTGTGTGTGTGTGTGTGTGTGTGTGTGTGTTGTGTGTGTGTGTTGTTGTTTGTGTGTGTGTTGTGTGTGTGTGGTGTGTGTGTGTGTGTGTGTGTGTGTGTGTGTGGTGTGGTGTGTGTGTGTGGTGTGTGGTGTGTGTGTGTGTGTGTGTGTGTGTGTGGGTGTGTGTGTTGTGGTGTGTGTGTGTGTGTCAAACTCTATTTCCCATGTAGGGCGAACCCTGATTAATTCTATGCAAGGGAAACACTGAATACAGCTAAAATGTGTTGGAGCAGAATTTGCATTAATGTGGAACAATTCACTAGGAAACCTTTATCCTGTTTATTTCTCAGCCTCAAAACTGAATGAGAACTGCAGCCATGCAAGGCCATGGGCTGTAACAGACTTGTATCACAGTTGTAAGATTGTTTCATTCACCCCCATACAATATATTGAAGATGATCCCCACTGGTAATTTAAGGGTAACTGTTTCCTGGTTTATTTACAGGGCGGCAGTGTTGGCGCAAGAAGACGACTTAGCGATGTCCCTTCACTTTTAGAACTTGGTCCAGCCCTTTAACCCGGCAGAGGGAAAATGGATGGAACCAAACCCAACTTTATCGAGAACCCCAGTACTTCTGTGATGCCTGTAGTGACACAGTGAGAGCACAGCTAATTATGCCACTTGACCCCCAGGTGCTTCTAATGTAAACCTGACCAGCCTTTTAGGGCGTGCAGCACCCCGGTTACAAAGTTATGGCTACCGCTGGGCTTCGCACTCTGATGATCTTTGCAAAGAATGTAGAAGGAAAGGAGAAGAAATAAGGAAATGGGCTTCCCCCTATTAATTATATTAACAATATACAAAAGAGCCATTATATCCTTATAAACATTAGTTCTATTAATGGTTTAGCTATATAATGTGTCACATGTTTTAACAACAGTGTTAAGCTCACGCGGTAATAACAGATTAAGTAGCGCAACACATTGTTACAGTGCTATGTTTAGCCAGCAGAGGGGGCTGTATTGTTACGCCACTCAACAAACCAGTTCTTTGACTTCCTTTCCGAACACTTTCTAGAGGGGCTGAGTAAGTGCTGATTGGTTTCCTGAAACATGTGCACAGATTTTTATTTGCTACTTCTCAAAAGGTAAATTGATATTTCAACATAAATTATCCTCAACATAAACAGTGGTTCAATCTCTTAATCAATTTATTGAATACAACTTTGATCCTATGTGACACTTTTAAGAATGGGGACCAAAGTTTAGATGAACTTCCCAATAGCATCTAGTGTTAACCCCCAGATCAAAATCTTCTTGTCTTTCAGGCGTCCAACACATTAAGAGAAGAGACATTTTGCCAAAGTGGGAACTTGGGAGGGGGCTTTCGGGAAGGTGTATCTGGCAGAATGTTACAATTGACCCCCGGACATGAGAAGGCTTAGTGGCAGTGAAGGTAAAAGGGAAAGACACAAGGGGAAGGATCAATCTACAAAATGCAGACTGAGAAATGTCATTTGTGTTATGATATTTCCAACAAATAATTGCCAGCTTATTATTTTTAGGCTAGTACTGTAGATATGTTGCATTCCTCTGGGAAAGTCCTTGACATCTACTAGGGAAACCCATTGGCCAATTTTAATAATAATTACTAGTTATAAAATATTTTTTTTACATATATTCAAATAGATGGCTTTCCTTTCTAGAACATTTTCTAACACCATGACATCATCTACCATCCATGACATCATCTACTATTTAAGGTCTAGAGCATATATAAAGACATCCAATCACCTGTGTCCCATGGTCTATTAAGCAAAACATTACTGTTTTTAGTTGGATATGACTTAAGTTTGTGAATATATTTATAGAAAGATACAACCGTGCATCCCTTAAATCCCCTTGAACTTTACTACCTGGCTTTTTAAAGTTTAGAAAGTCTAAAAATCTTCTACTGAGCATGCACAATGCAAATGAGTTTTTAATGTACATTTAAAATATACATTTGTTCCTTTAGGTGACTATGCCAAAGCCTACTAGCATTCCAGCCTTAATACAAACTAACAATTGATGCTAGGAAGAGCAGCATGCCCCTTTAATTCCACAATATACTGTAGTTGGAGTCAACCACATTACGGAGTTAGGCTACAAACTTTCATGCAATACCCAACGTTTTGTCCAACAAATGAATGTGTACAGAGACAGGGGACTATATTGTTTGAACAGTTACAGATCTTCCAAAATTTCCTTCCGCAAGAGACAAAATTAAGATTGTTCTCCCCCCCCCCAGGCTCTGAAGGAAGCAACAGAAAATGCCGTCAAGACTTTCAAAAGAGGCAGAACTTCTCACGACGTCCTTCAGCATGAACACATTGTTAAATTTTATGGGGTCTGTACTGATGGGAGCCTCTTATCATGGTTGTTTGAATACATGAAGCATGGAGCACCTTAACCGCTTTCTCAGGTGAGACTCAAGTTCCATATTGACCTATTTCTTATAATCACAGGCCTACCTTTATTACTATTATATCTACTAGTGGCCCCAGGAGTCAAATATGATATTTTTGAAGCTACTATATTTTATTACATTTAATGTACTTGGGACAACTGGATTTCCTTGCATTAACGAAGAAGTTTTTTTGAATATTGCTAGAAAAAATATAACTTGACTTTCTAACCAATAAAATTTACCACATTGAATCCTTCCACAAGTGCTCCTCCTTCCTAAACCAACTGGTCTAGATGCTCCGTATGGTTAAACTAGGCAGAGAAAAAGAGCTGTAGTATAATAATCTTTTTTTTTTCTTTGCTAAGGCTATGTACACACAAACAAATGGGTCCGTCCTTTAAGAAGGAGCAAAATAGTCATTAATTTGAGGAATTCACCACGATATTATGGTATCTCCCGTAATATCATGGGTGTAAGGCCTAGTTGTATTAATGTTTTCTAAATTCGTAAAGTCAATTCATTTCAATTCAGGATAACTGATTTGTCAGGACAGAAAGAAAAGTGTAACCTTGCTATGAACAACAATATTAATATGGTCCTTTCTTTTAGACTTCAACATCTGAGATATCTATTGTCTCTTTAGTATTTTCTTCAATACCATACTGTCATATGTTTATTATGACTCTGGATCTGCTTCTCACAAACGGCTTTTCTTCTCTCAGCTAATGCAATCTACCTTGCAATATTGATTAAATTAGCCGTCTGTGAGGCTTAAAGAGATGTAGATTGTTCATCATATGAAATAACAGAGACTTTTTGATATGGTCCCTCAGGTATTAAACTTAGATGGGATGCTGCCAGGGATGTAGCCCAATATCTGGGTTCCAATGGGAGATCTAAGAGACACCATTTATTATGATAGCTGTTATGGCAGTGAGCTTGCATTTAAGGATTCATTACCTAAGGCCAATAGGGGTTATGTCTTACTGTCCAGGCACAATTAGCATTACAGTTTATTGGGGATGAATTTGGTGAAGGTGGAAGCATAAAAAAAAAACCCATCTGGACTATGATCATAAGGGAAATTGTGAGCGCTAAAAATATTAAGGATATTTTGTGCAAAATTGAATGGATAATCAGCAGAAAAAGAACTCATGTTGCACACACTTATAAAGACTAGGTAGTCAAATAGAGCTGAGAAACCAACAAGAGGAAACCCCCTTTACTCTGGAGATCCCCAGAGGCACTCACACGGCATGAGTAGGGAAATGGTGACCTCAAATCATAGATGGGGGAGTATATAAAACATGGTGCATAGAAAAACCTTCCAATGAAATAATAGATAAAACTGTTTATTGAATATAATACATAAAAACCTCAAACACCCCCCATAAATATATACCTATACTCGAATATAGTCGATTCGAGTATAAGTCGAGGTACCTATTTTTCCTGAAAAATTAGTAAAAATTATTGACTCGAGTATAAGTCGAGGGTAGAAATTAGGATCACTGCTGCCTTCTGATTCTGTATTGATTTGAGGCTTTAGTTGCCCTAAATGGACAGCAGAATTCCCATTCGCATACAGTAGTCCTATACAGTAATAGCCAAATCCAATATGTATATTACTTTATGGGATTACTGTATGGGAATTCTTCTGTCCATTTAAAGGGCAACTAAAGCCTCAAAAATACAGAATCAGAAGGCAATAGATATCATCCTCCTGATTCTGTATAGTTGTAAAGCATTAGTTGCCCTTTAAATAAGAGGAATCACACACCAGTAACCTCCAATTCCTTGCCACACTGCAGATGTTTGGAAACTACAACTCCCAGCATGCTTTGCTTTCTGGGAGTTGTAGTTCCCTAACATCTGCTGTGGCAAGCACTGCACTCCCCCAGAGCCCTTCCAGTTCAGTGGACTTGCCTTGTGTAGCCTGCAATAGACTGCTCTTGATGCTGCCATCTGGATTTCTAGCAGCCGATAGTCTATAACCACCACCTCCAGTAAGGCCCTGCACTTTGGCCTCTGACCAGGGTTTCTCTTCTCACCAGAGAGGGGCTCTGCCTAAGCTCGTTGCATCACAAAACTTCTGCTGCCCTAAGTCAGTAATCGGCCGGCTGCTTGCATCCGCATTAACTCCTCTGGTGGGTGACGTCATTACTCGGCGCCGGGAAGAGACCGGCGCCGAGTAATGACGTCACCCCCAGAGGAGTTGATGCAGAAGCAAGCGGCCGGACGATTACTGGACTGCAAATGTGAGTGACTCGAGTATAAGTCGAGGTACGATTTTTAGGCTATTTTTATAGCCTAAAACCTCGACTTATACTCGAGTATATACGGTACCAACAATCTGGGTGTCACCAGAATTAATGATCTGTAACTAAAGTGTCTCCCAGTATAATAGCCGTGTGGGAAATAATCAGGAGATTCAATAAAAGTTCTTATTTAAAATGGTGCTAATTTTGCCCCAACCAATCAGATGTTAGCTTTCAACATAAATAAGATCTGATTGGTTGGGGCAAAATTAGCCCATTTTAAACGATAAGAACTTTTATTGAATAACCCTAAAGGCGAGAGGGGAGTTCGAGCATATAACACAGTGAGATAGAAGCGGCTATCCCGATGTAGAGGGAGCGGAATTCCTAGTACAAAGAGAGGAACGGAGAGGGAATTGAATTTGCTTACCCACATAGATCGTCCTCTATCTAAGTATTCCGTGCTATTATATATATATATATATATATATATATATATACATTAATAACTATCGCTCATTACACTTTTGCTGCTTGCCTCTCCTGTCCTGGCTTATATATTTTTTTCAAGGTTGCGGGTTACCCCGACCCCCCCGAAATGAGGGGGTTGAGCGGATGTGCCCCAACGACTTTCTGGCTTGCTTATCTATGTTTGCTCACGCTTCGAATTAATGCCACTTTATTTCCACAGGGCTATTATACTGGGAGACACTTTATTTAGAGACCATTGATTCGGTGACACCAGATTTGTTGGTATATATTATGGTTGGGTTGTTTGAGGTTTTTTATGTATTATTTCAATAAACAGTTTTTATGCTATTATGGTTCATTGGAAGGTTTTTCTATGGCACCATTGTTTATATACTAACTCCCCCACTATGATTTGAGGTCACCATTCCCTACTCATGCCGGTGGTGGAGTGGCTCG
>JAACNH010004170.1:0-25273 GCA_019447015.1 Hymenochirus boettgeri | reverse complement strand
AAACCCTCATCTTTCCTTATGGAAGCCCAAGTTTGTGCCTCTTCTTGGGCTTTGCAGACCATTGCGTTGGGACATGTATTGCAAATGTGAGCTTATTTGGTCTAGATCATCTCTACAAACATTATGCGGTATTATAATCTATGTTTTTCACTGTAATAAGGTGACAGAGACACACTACTAAAAGCCCAGTCACAAAAAAACAACACAGCCATAAATACCAATAACAGTTGGTAGTTCACACCGGCTTCTTAAAATGCTAACTCAGTGGGTAATGACCAATACTGCAAGTAGGTAAAAATATGCCCCTATTTTTTTAAACTGTAGTTTGATTTCTTCCTGTTTTTACTTCCTGGTTGTCAGCAAAAAAAATAAAATAGAGTGGACAGTTTAATTAGAACTAGACACCAATAGAGTATTTTTTAGCCCATCACCATATTGTCAAAGAACGAAACAAAAGAAATTCACAAACCACATGTTTTCTCCGTGTTAAAAATACATTTGTTCTTTCCCCACACTAAGTGCTACTAGCAACTCAGAGGAATACATGATTGTGTGGTAAGGAATAAAAGATTAAATAAAAACCCCAGGATTGAATACGGACAATGCTGGTGCATTTGAAGATAAATAGAATGGTTTTAAAACCAATGCGTATAAAGTGCCTTATTCTTACATGGTGTTGATATCTGTTCCTACTTTCTGTTTATCGCGCTTTTTCTTTAAAGTCAAACAGTAAATGATATTTACAATCACTGAACTTTTTTTAAGCATGTGGGAACAGATGGCAAGCCTTAGATACCGCTGTTAGATTCAGCAGAGAGGGGAAACTAGCAGCAATTACCAATTACAGAGCTATGGATGGGAGGGATGCTGTCTGACACACTAACTATAAGACTGATGCGGTTTCCAAAAGGCTTGCTATAAGTTCCCTCTGTTGATTAACAATAAGAGATGTCGAAGAAAATAAAATTAAGTATATGGTCCCATTAACCCATTTGCTCATTCCAAATTGCATATTGCAAGAGGACTCTAAGACAGCTTGTAACAATACACTTAATGGGTTACAGACAATGGTCGAGCACAGGTAAGGTACGTCACAACTGTGACCCTATACCTGTTATAGGAATCACAACTCTCATTACTCCAGGAGCAAGGGGAGTTTCAGGTTCATTTGCAACACGACAGCAAGTTATAATGAAAAAACATGGTTGGTAACAGTGCGTTACATTACATTTGTAACCTATTGTGCTTGATAGCTTGCATATGCTGTGAAATATATAAAGCCAAAAGCTTCGTAGATTAACACGGACGGAGACAGAATTGCCAGCCAATTGTTTTTGTATATCTATCTATATATTTGCTTCATGAAAGCTTTTCTCTCTATATATTGAATCACCTCATACAGGTTCCAATGCATTAGACAATTGGTATTGTTAGAATAAAGAAGTTTTTTGCTTTCTTTCTTTAAATATAAAAATACAGTTTCCAAGTTCTGTCAAACAAAGAACAAGATTCACTGTGATAAAATCAACAACAGAAAAATAATAATTACCCCCTCACTGAAACTGTGATTTGCGCTAGAAAGCCATTTAAATCTTATCTTCCAGCCTTGGAGAATTGTCGCATTATTTTTGTGGTGTTGAAAAAAACAAGTGATCTAAACTCCATGAGAAAATGGTTTTCTCTCAAAAAATGACAATAAAATGTTAGTGGGAAATTATGCAAATGTCAGATTTGCACAGGTGTGTTTTGTTGTATTATTTTTTAAAAAAATAAGGAGTGAAATGAACCAGACTTAAAAAATTCTCCACCAGCCATCTGGGATGGGCTATCATTATGTTCCTTTAGCACTTCATTGTGGTCTGAATGTACAAAACATATTAAGTTTAGGCACATTGCAATGTGCATTTTCTAAGTAAAGTTTAACGCACAAATCTTATACAAAAAGGCGCATAAATTATTTTACACAGCAATGCAAGTATACTAGCATATCTGTGAGCTTTACATTCAAACACCAAAATAACAGCATGGATACAAAAAAATATACATTTCTATGTCACTTAGCATATAAGGCCACCCATTTGCTACTTAAAAATGTTAGCAAAATCGATGTTCTTAAGCTTCACAAACACTAAATACTAATTGTGAAAGCGTCAAAGGTTTTGTACACTAGAAAAGAGTTATGGGCCCATACACACAACAATACTGATCATATGATTGCGGTATTATACGATTAGTGTTGTACTGATAATAAATTCCAACATATTTTATGAGGGAAAAATAGGGACCCACACACGCACCAATCCCCGTCCTATGATAGCAAGATATTCCAAAATCATATAATAGTCAGAGAGTGTGGGGTGATTGCACAATGATATATGATTCCCCCCATTGGACCGTTTAATTTACAGTATATCAATAACGATTGGATGATACCATGATCATACAATCTGTATTGTTTTTTGTATGGGACACTTTAGAAATTTGAACAATATGATTGCTATTCTTTATATGCAGCGTGTTTGTCTTGGTTTTGGAGTTATTATTAGATTAAAACAATAATATATTTGAATAAAGTCATCTTGTCATTCAATGAGGCAATTGTTATGAGAGGATATGAATCTTTTGCTATTCTTATAAATAGGGTCAAGGTCCGTTATTCCTTTTGGGGAAAGAAATCGTAAAACCTGCACGTTTCTTAAACATAAATCATATGTGTGCACATATGTGAATGTGTATTATACAATAGCTTTGATATGAAGCTGTATGTTTCTAGGGATCATTAATGCCAGTGTACACATCACAGATGAGCACAGCCCATATGCCCTAAAATGTTATCTTTATAGGGTTACTGAGGAGATTCTCCATAGAATTATACATTTGTTCATTAAATGTGTTTTGTATACCTGGCAATAAAGTCCTTTAGCTAATGTATTACAGAGTTAAACCCTGTAATACCAGTAACAAAATTGAATACGCCCTGCTCTTACATTCTATCTGATGTTGTACTAGGAAATTAATTGTCTTTTTTAATGCATGTAACATATATACACATCTGTGACAATGTGCTATTCATAGTTTCCACCTGCATTAAAATAGTCACAAGGTAGTTGTTTCCTCCGCACACCGCAAGAATGACTAAACAGGGTGCTACTCAGAAAACCATAGTCAATGGTTATGAATCCAAAGATAAAAAGTTCAGAGTGCACACCAGTCTTGAGTAAAAAATTGTGTTTATAAAACACGGGCTAATAAAACACAATTATTTTGCTCTAGACTGGTGTGCACTCGAACTTTTTATCTCTGCACTTCATTAAAATAGACCATTCCTTTGGCAATATTATGGACTCTGCAAAAGAGAAAATATTTCATACATTAATGAGAAAACGGAGCACTCTGGGGATCTTGTGAGTATAATCTTTTATTTCATACACGTGAATCGACGCGTTTCGGCTCTTGTATGGGCCATTCTCATCTTGAGAACGGCCCATACAAGAGCCGAAACGCGTCGATTCACGTGTATGAAATAAAAGATTATACTACAAGATCCCCAGGAGTGCTCGTTTCTCAGTTAACGTTATATTTCCTATCGGCAGCGGAAGCACCCGGGCAGCTGTGAGCAAAGTTGGAGAGTGCCGCTTCATTTGGTTATATCATACATTAATGAAATATTTCATTTGGTATGCCAAATGTAAATGTAAGGGTTATATTCCCACTAAGTGTTAAGTGCCAAAGACACACAAAGTAGGAAAACAAATTTCAGGAGGGATAAACTCTACCCCCTTTTCCCAATGCTAATATGTGCATGAGAGAAAAAATCAATATAGAAATTTTTTAATGACAGATGATGCATTCTTACACCAATGATTTAATGATTGACTGACCTATTTAACATTACATTTCCTGTAAATTCCTGAGGAAGGGCAGAGTTTATCAGTTTAAAAATGTATGGCTTTTGTGTCTTGACCACATAAAAATTTAAGGGTATTAGGCCCTAAGACTTTAGAAAACATTTCTGTAGTTTACCTAACAGTGTTGTAATTTTTTTCTGAAGATTCTGCCTTGACCTAAAGAGCTGTTATTCTTTCTTTTCCCTAAATCTTCTTTAGGAGCAGCCCCTGTGATTCTACCACAATGGAGATGGGCATTTTCATGAGAACATAATAATAAGACTAGTTAAACTTAAAGCATATAGTGCAGGCACAGGAAACCTCAACCAATCTACATACCGATGATACAGAAATGGTAAATTACATTATATTAGCCTATGCCTTTCCCTGCACTGGTCAATCTAACCAAACAAACCACTGGTAAAAAAAAAGACTAATACCAATGTATTAGAAAGTACAGTATTTCACCTAGCAAAAAATTTTTGTAAGTGTGTTTTATAATTTCCTATATTTGGGGCCTTATAAAAAGACAGCTAAAGGTGAGGCAGTCAAATTCATGTGTGCCAGTTCCATTTCTTTCAATAGCTGTTTTACACCCATTCACTGCCAGCTAGGGTTGCCACACAATATGACCTTAAAGAATATTGCAGGTGAAAAATATAAGACCCACCTAAGCCTGTGCAAATCTTTGTTTCTTGTGGGCTAAGGTTGGTCTCGGAGAATGGAGTGTTCAGTTCTCATTGGCAACCACTTTTTTGAATTAACTTCTCCATTTATGAAGAAAAATTGCTTTCACAATTACACCCAGGGAAGTTCCCATTACTGCAATAAAAAGCAACCTATTCATATTTTGCATCAAATATTCCAACATTGTGAGGCTGTGGAGTGCATAATACATTCTGTGACAGGGTGATTTTGTACAGACATCCTTTCTATGTGATTGGCTATGCAAAACAGTTCTAATATAGAAACACTTACTTCAAAGTACTTCTACAGCTGTTTTCCTCAGTCCCAACCCTTAGCCCCCGCAATCTGTTTGTGGGGATTTAGGGCTAAAACTGAGAAATTGTGTGTGTCTCTAAGAGTCCAGTTGCACTTTTTAGTGTGTCCGAAAAATTCAGTTGTGTCAGAATTAAAATCTGTATCAAGAAAGTGGAGCTGAGCTGTAAGGCACCTTATGCTCACTATATAGGCTGTACGGTGGTTTATATCATTATATAAATTGAGCCTGTATGATCATTATCCATTTCTTTGCTTGTTAAAGAACACTATTCAGTCAAACATTTTTGAGAGAGAAAGAAAGATATTGTTCCAAACATTTTTTATGTTTTCAGGCATTTTTCCATCTGGCAGGAAAAAATCAAAATGGAAACAAGATCCATCAAAATTTTAGTCTTTTAAAAAATGTGAAAAAGCATAGGCTGTAGGAGGCAGAGCCTTCTTCAAACATTCCAAGATGCAGCATTAGATTTTAGAGACAGTCATGGGAACCAGGTGTCTATGAGTTCATAGTATGTTGAACGAAGTGTCACAGGGACAAAAGGGATGAGAGGATAAAAGTGCAAATCGAGCCAGCTTTCTGGAGTCGTTAAGTCTGTCAGGTTTGCCTCAGCAACGCGAGCTGTGGTCGCTATCATCTTGTTCTAGTTTAATAGTTAAGGTGGCTCCACTGCCAATGGTGCCCGTTGGAGTAGTGTGAAGTTTTGTAGGTGATGGCAGGATCACTCTTCTTGGCCGCATAGCGAAGCGTGGGTAGTGGAGCACCAAGGCCAGCGCGACAGAGACCAGTACCAGAACAGCGCCTCCTGCTGCCATAACGTAATACCAGTAGATGGATGGGGCTGCACTGACACCGTGTCCACTGTGGGCTCGCTCCTGGTAGTAGGGTGCCCCCTGGTGGAGAGACACAGAAGAGTGTTGCTATCTGGGATTTAAGCTTACTAAAAGCATCAGAAATCAAACAATAGTTCTAAAAAGAAATTTTGCCTTTTTCTGTTAATATTCCTGGACCCTCACCCACTGGCCCTTTACACTATAGTTAAAATATGAAAAAGTAAACACATTCCGTAAAATTATATGTTAGTGTAACTCTTCCAGAGACCCCAGATCTTCTAAATCTATTTCCAGCCAAAGTGGTGACTAAACCTGCATTAAATTGGAAGCAGTTTATACCACTGGCTTTAGATGGAAGCAAATGATCACAGATTACACAGAATGGGGGGGTATTTACCAGTGTATACTTAACTAATTTTCCTCTTATAGCATTTAGAGTTAGTGTGTCAGATCCAGCAAATATTAACCAGACAGGAAAGGCATAAGATATAGCATTTAATCTGCGTTTTGGACTAAATTCAGGAAATTTGTTTAATCTAACTTTTATTATTACACGCTGACTTTATTCAATTTACTGTAAACATTTCACATTTTACCCAGGATCTTTAAATAACCTTCGATAAACGTATATGATAGGTTCTGAGATGCTTTTTTTGGCCAACTATAAAGCACCTTGTAAATACTATCCAGATACATTCAATATGTATAAGAAATAAAATTGATAAAGCCATCAATGTGTGAACTCCTAGACTATTCTTGTAGCTTGAACTGTAGCAAACACAAGTAAATCAGTTGATGTGATTATTATTATAAACAATAGCAGATGCCACATATGCTTGTGGTTAAGCATGACAACAGCAGCAGAGGGTTAGTTAAGTCTCACACAAATAATGACAGGTGACACTTATGACTATTTCGATGTACTATGGTCTATGCTTATGTTTAGAGACTGTAGCCAGAATAGACAAGATTAATTAAAATTCACAGATAATACATATCTATATGGCATTTTTTAAAGAATATTGTTTGCCATTGTTTTTCAAACTATAAGTGTATAGACAGTTATCATTTAGGATGCTTATCTATTATCACTTAGCTTAGTACACTAGAAGAACTAACACGGCTTGTAGCTGGCTAGAAATATGTTTGATTGATTTTAGCATGACAAAAGCTAGTGCAGAGACATAGATAAAGATATTCCATTGGAGTCAATTAAATCTTTTCAGCCACTAATCTCTTGGTGTTGCAGAGGAATTAAGTGCTAAAGACTATTGCTTTGTAAAAGCCTTTTAGTTACTGGACTAGGTGCCACTAGAATTATGGATTCCTTTGGACTGCAGTGAGCTTGTTTCAAAAAGCTGGTGTTTGCAAGACTTTTACAAAGAAGCTTGCTATGTATTGTGTATGGACTTTTGGTGACAATAAATCTGCCTGCCAGACTGTTTTACATTTTAATATTATTTATCTACCTATACCAAGGACTTTGTTTTACCTTGCTCAGTCAGAGATTTAATCTTGTCTTGACTGTGCTATTTGTTGATACAAAGTACACATGTCTAGGGCCCCTTTCCCATAGATGCTGTTCTGTGATTTAGAAAAGTTTCTTTCTATAATTTATTTAAATGAGAATTTCTGGCTAAAAGCTCTTTCCTTCTTTAAGCCAGAAAACTACTGAATAATGTATTTTTTTTATCACATAAGTGAATTTAAACCCTCCCAGTTGCTTTCTTACCTCTCCCCTTAACCACAGGTTCAGACATTCTCAGTCCACTGAACCCTGAGAGAGAGGTAGAGGAGCTTTCCAATGACCTTGAATTTGCCTGTGCTGAGGGGATGAGGTAAAAGTACATAGAGTGCTTGCTAAGTAAATATTTTATTAAAGGGCATGTCCACCCTCATAAAATGTTTCTACATCTAATATTATGCTTCCCCCAGCCCCAACCGACTAAAATAATTTTAAGAAAGTGCCCACATCTTTACTTACCTTCCCTCTCTCCTCTGATGCCCGGCTCGGCCTTCTGCTTGCAAGACACTGTAAGCAGGGGCGGGACTGGCAGCCGCATCCGTGATTGGCTGAGAGGTAGCCAATCGGACGCGGCTGACGTCTTCTCAGAATGCGGGGGAGGGAGAGAGGAGGAAGTATAGAATAAGGGGGGCTTTCTTAAAATTATTTTTAGCGGTTGGGGCTGGGGAAGAAATACTATTATATGGACAAGGGTTTTTAGGTAGGGGGAGGGATCGAGAGAGGGAGGGAGAGGGAGGGGAGGGAGAGGAAGAAGGGCTGCAGTACGCATGCCAAACTTCTCCCGGGGCCAGGTAGGAGGCAGAGTCCTATATGGACTTGCTATCCTCCTGGTGGGCAGTTTTTGGGACTTGGGGGGGGGGGGGGAACCATGGAGTGGGATGTGAGGTAAGGTGGGCCATAGTGGGGGATTATAGTTTTGGGGGTGGACATGCCCTTTAATTTGTACAAGTAATTATTGGATTGTACAATTATAAACATTATTTGAAAATGGCAGCTACTGCAATCAACTGCATACAGCACTGTATGTACACTAGTTGCACTTATACAACTTATAAATTTAGCCCTACATGTTTTGTTTCAATGTTAAATCAATTAGATAATATTTGACTAAACAGAATCTGAAAAGATATTACACTTGTAATGGAAAAATCCACAATAATAGTTTCATTCATCTTCCAGATTTCTCCTGTCTATTAACTAAAGTACAATTTTACTTCTTTTATATATTTTTTTTCCAATTAATTACAGATATTGATTCACAGAAGACTGCATTTATGTTAAAATGGGGAAGACTATTTTATAGCAGCCTAAAGGAGGTAAGGAAAATGAGGAAAATATCACTGAAAATGTATTAGGAACAAAACTTCTTTAAGCCCCAATAAGACGGTAGGTCTCTGGCTTCATTAGCATTTATAGCTAGCAGTTCTAATTTCAAAGGCATCGTTATTACTAACCAGACATTTGCAGCTGAAAAAAAACAACTTCCCAAAGAAATATTGAAGACCAATTATTTTTCTCTCTCATCTTTAACAACATCAGCTGTGCATCATCAGGAAGCAGTCACAGCTAAGTATTTTATGCCGAAAATGTAAAATCTGAAACAAGTGATTCACCAGAAGGGGAGTTTCAAGCAGGATGCATAAAATTAGGGAGAGAAATGGTTTACAAGCCTTTCTCTAGTAACTTATTTTGGTGGCTGCAGATGGCATGGGAAGGGTGGTCAACGGTTTTCAGTAACTGTATATTGACTTTACTAGAACTTTGAAGGACTATGGACACAGATCCAGTACAAGAAGCAAAGCCCAGTTCAGAAAATATATTGGAAAGGATGGAATAAATTTACTATGGGACAGTACTTAAATTAACGGTATGGTATATTTAAATTTAAGCCATTGTCCTGATTAATATATGCCCCTATGTACAGTATATCTTTAATTGACTAATATAGATATATAATTTTGATCCACATCTTGTGGTCACACGCTGATCCCTAGAGTTTAGTAAACATGAGACACTGGTCATGAAATGTCTGTAAACCGCTATCTTCCTTTTTACATCATGAAAAAGTGCACACAAACATAAACCTATTTGTTTTTTTCTTTTTCTAGTTTTAAACAAGAGCTGTCTACAAATAAATCTAATTTCTGCCATTACAAGGTCAGATTACTAATGCTCACTAACGTGTTTCATGATTGTGACAGAAAATGAAACCACAATACATTTCCATTTACAAACATAAAACATGGAAGGACTGACACAGTATAAGAGACATCCATGGAACTGTTCTGCTCTCAACCCAAGTGGCCTTGGCAATTTTCTAAATTTATGTTGCTAGAAATTCATCCCGATCTATTTCTTAGTGGCGCATGAAGTACCATAGTTAAGGTCGGACCTTGAAAAAAGTTTATTGAGTGTATTTCTTTTTTCTATTTGTCAGCCTGGCCAGAACAGGCTTTTCAATTTTCCTCTTTATCACAAGGGTAACATTTTCCACAGATATCAGAGGATTGAGAAAGAAAATCAAGCATGATGACCTGATCTATAAATGGGTTTGTCTACAGAAAAGCATAACCCGCAATAATGAAAAGCTCTTCATTTAGCAAACGCTTACTATGTGTCTATTAATATCTACTGCAGCATTTTCAATCAGGTAAAATGTGAAGGGAAAACACTTAATTAGAAACAGAGTTTGAAAAACATCTAATGTACATGCTGCCTGGGTTTTAGTTTAGGTGCTTTAGCGCAGTTCTGCAAATATTACATTCACTATAATCGTTTCCTGCCATTATCAATAGAAGGTTATTATAAAGTATTACTATTATGCAATTGTACTACAAGTCCCAGCATACTACAGCAAAGGAATGCTAGGAGATGTTGTTTTAAACATCTGGAGGGAGGCAAGTTAACCTCCCTTCTATAAAAAAGGCGCTTTCCTATGCAATCTTCTATTAAAACCAGGAGGGCCGAGATAGTTACTAGGTGCCTTTACCAAGTAGAGAAATGCATTACTGTACACAGTACATCATCTACTACTAGTCAACCACTGTATGATATTGCCTGGGATAGTTACTGTACACAGTACATCATCTTACTACTAGTAAACCACTGTCTAGATATTGCCTGGATGTATTACTGTACACAGACACCCTCTCACTACTAGTCATCCACTGTCTGTGATATAGCCTGGGATGTATTACTGTACACTGTACATCCTCTTACTACTAGTCAACCACTGTCTATGATATTGCCTGGGAGTATTACTGTACACAGTACACCCTCTCACTACTAGTCATCCATGTCTGTGAATAGCCTGGATGGATACTGTACACTGTACATCTCTTACTACTAGTCAACCACTGTCTATGATATTGCCTGGGATGTATTACTGTACACAGTCACACTCTCACTACAGTCATCCACTGTCTGTGATATTGCCTGGGATGTACTATTGTACACGCACATCATCTACTACTAGTCATCTACTGTCTGTGATATAGCCTGGGATGATTACTGTACACAGTAACACCCTCTCACTACTTGTATCCACTGTCCATGATATAACCTGGGATGTATTACTGTACACACTACATCCTTTACTACTAGTCATCCACTGTCTGTGAATAGCCTGGGATGTCTTACTGTACACCACACACCCTCTCACTACTTGTCATCCCACTGTCTGTGATATAGCCTAGAATGTATTACTGTACACACTACATCCTTAATAACTAGTCATCCACTGTCTGTGATATAGCCTGGGATGTATTACTGTACACAGTACACTCTTACTACTACTCATCCACTGTTGTGATATAGCCTGGGATGTATTATGTACACCCTACATCCTACTACTAGTCATCCACTGTCTGTGATATGCCTGGGATGTATTACTGACACAGTACATCATCTTACTACTAGTCAACCACTGTCTATGATATGCTGGGATGTATTACTGTACACAGTACACCCTCTCGCTACTAGTCATCCACTGTCTGTGATATTGCCTGGGATGTATTATTGACACCGCACATCATCTTACTACTAGTCATCCACTGTCTGTGATATAGTGGGATGTATTACTGTACACAGTACACCCTCTCACTACTTGTCATCCACTGTCATGATATAACCTGGGATGTATTACTGTACACTAAATCCTCTTAACATGTCATCCACTGTCTGTGATATAGCCTGGGAGTTCTTACTGTACACTGTAACCCTCTCACTACTTGTCATCCACTGTCTGTGATATAGCCTAGAATGTATTACTGTACACACTAACTCCTCTTAATACTAGTCATCCACTGTCTGTGATTTAGCCTGGGATGTATAACTGTACACAGTACATCCTCTTACTACTACTCATCCACTGTCTGTGATAGCCTGGGATGTATTACTGTACACCCTACTCCTCTTACTACTAGTCATCCACTGTCTGTGATATAGCCTGGGATGTATTACTGTACAACTAATCTCTTACTACTAATCATCCACTGTCTGTGATATAGCCTGGGATGTATTACACTGTACACACTACATCCTCTTACTAACTAGTCACCCACTGTCTGTGATATAGCCTGGGATGCTTACTGTACACTGTACACCCTCTCACTACTTGTCATACCACTGTCTGTGATATAGCCTAGGATGTATACTGTACAACTACATCCTCTTAATACTAGTCATCCACTGTCTGTGTATAGCCTGGGATGTCTTACTGTACACCATACACCCTCTCACTACTTGTCATCCACTGTCTGGATATAGCTAGAATGTATTACTGTACACACTACATCCTCTTAATACTAGTCATCCACTGTCTGTGATATAGCCTGGGATGTATTACTGTACACACTACATCCTCTTACCACTAGTCACCCACTGTCTGTGATATAGCCGGGATGTCTTACTGTCAACTGTACACCCTCTCACTACTTGTCATCCACTGTCTGTGATATAGCCTGGGATGTATTACTGTACACACTACATCCTCTTACCACTAGTCACCCACTGTCTGTGATATAGCCTGGGATGTCTTACTGTACTACAGTAATACATCCCAGGCTATATCACGACAGTGGATGACTAGTATTAAGAGGATGTAGTGTACAGTAATACATCTAGGCTATATCACAGACAGTGGATGACAAGTGTGAGAGGGTGTACAGTGTACAGTAAGACATCCCAGGCTATATCACAGACAGTGGGTGACTAGTGGTAAGAGGATGTAGTGTGTACAGTAATACATCCCAGGCTATATCACAGACAGTGGATGACTAGTATTAAGAGGATGTAGTGTGTACAGTAATACATTCTAGGCTATATCACAGACAGTGGATGACAAGTAGTGAGAGGGTGTATGGTGTACAGTAAGACATCCCAGGCTATATCACAGACAGTGGATGACTAGTATTAAGAGGATGTAGTGTGTACAGTAATACATCCTAGGCTATATCACAGACAGTGGATGACAAGTAGTGAGAGGGTGTACAGTGTACAGTAAGACATCCCAGGCTATATCACAGACAGTGGGTGACTAGTAGTAAGAGGATGTAGTGTGTACAGTAATACATCCCAGGCTATATCACAGACAGTGGATGATTAGTAGTAAGGATGTAGTGTGTACAGTAATACATCCCAGGCTAATCACAGACAGTGGATGACTAGTAGTAAGAGGATGTAGGGTGTGTACAGTAATACATCCCAGGCTATATCACAGACAGTGGATGAGTAGTAGTAAGAGGATGTACTGTGTACAGTTATACATCCCAGGCTAAATCACAGACAGTGGATGACTAGTATAAGAGGATGTAGTGTGTACAGTAATACATTCTAGGCTATATCACAGAAGTGGATGACAAGTAGTGAGAGGGTGTACAGTGTGTACAGTAAGACATCCCAGGCTATATCACAGACAGTGGATGACATGTGTAAGAGGATGTAGTGTGTACAGTAATAAATCCCAGGTTATATCATGGACAGTGGATGACAAGTAGGAGAGGGGTGTACTGTGTACAGTAATACATCCCAGGATAATCACAGACAGTGGATGACTAGTAGAAGATGATGTGCGGTGTACAATAATACATCCCAGGCAAATCACAGACAGTGGATGACTAGTAGCGAGAGGGTGTACGTGTACAGTAATACATCCCAGGCAATATCATAGAGTGGTTGACTAGTAGTAAGATGATGTACTGTGTACAGTAATACATCCAGGCTATATCACAGACAGTGGATGACTAGTAGTAAGAGGATGTAGGTGGTACAGTAATACATCCCAGGCTATATCACAGACAGTGGATGGAGTAGTAGTAAGAGGATGTACTGTGTACAGTAATACATCCCAGGCTATATCACAGACAGTGGATGACTAGTATTAAGAGGATGTAGTGTGTACAGTAATACTCTAGGCTATACAGACAGTGGATGACAAGTAGTGAGAGGGGTGTGGTGTACAGTAAGACATCCCAGGCTATATCACAGACAGTGGATGACTAGTAGTAAAGAGATGTAGTGTGTACAGTAATACATCCCAGGTTATATCATGGACAGTGGATGACAAGTAGTGAGAGGGTGTACTGTGTACAGTAATAATACTCCCAGGCTATATCACAGACAGTAGATGACTAGTGTAAGTGATGTGCGGTGTAAAAAGTACATCCCAGGCAATATCACAGACAGTGGATGACTAGTAGTGAGAGGGTGTACTGTGTACAGTAATACATCCCAGGCAATATCATAGACAGTGGTTGACTAGTAGTAGAGGATGTACAGTGTACAGTAATACATCCCAGGCTATCACAGACAGTGGATGACTAGTAGTGAGAGGGTGTACTGTGTACAGTAATACATCCCAGGCAATATATAGACAGTGGTTTACTAGTAGTAAGATGATGTACTGTGTACAGTAATACATCCCAGGCAATATCATACAGTGGTGACTAGTAGTAAGATGATGTACTGTGTACAGTAATGTTCTCTACTTGGTAAAGGCAACTGTAAATATCCGGCCCTCCCTGGTTTAATAGAAGATTGCATAGGAAAGCAGCCTTTTTTATAGAAGGGAGGTTAAACTTGCCTCCCTCCAGATGTTTAAAACAAACATCTCCTAGCATTCCTTTGCTGTAGTATGCTGGGACTTGTAGTTAACAATTGCATAATAGTAATACTTTATAATAACCTTCTATTGAATATGGCAGGAAACGATTATAGTGAATGTAATATTTGCAGAACTGCGCTAAAGCAATAAACTAAAACCCAGGCAGCATGTACATAGATGTTTTTCAAACTCTGTTTCTAATTAAGTGTTTTCCCTTACATTTTACCTGATTGAAAATGCTGCTGCAGTAGATATTAATAGACACATAGTAAGCGTTTGCTAAATGAAGAGCTTTATTATTGCGGGTTATGCTTTTCTGTAGAACAAACCCATTTATAGATCAGGTCATCATGCTTGATTTCTTTCTCCATCCTCTGATATCTGTGGAAAATGTTACCCTTGTGATAAAGAGGAAAATTGAAAAGCCTGTTCTGGCCAGGCTGACAAATTAGAAAAAAAGAAACAATCAATAAACTTTTTCAAGGTCCGACCTTAACTATGGTACTTCATGCGCCACTAAGAAATAGATCGGGAGAATTTAGCAACATAAATTTAGAAAATTGCCAAGGCCACTTGGGTTGAGAGCGAACAGTTCCATTGGGTCTCTTTATACTGTGTCAGTCTTCCATGTTTTATGTTTGTAAATGGAAATGTATTGTGGTTTTCATTTTCTGTCACAAATCATGAAACACGTTGAGTGGCATTTGTAATCTGACCTTGTAATGGCAGAAATTAGATTTAATTTGTAGACAGCTCTTGTTTAAAACTAGAAAAAAGAAAAAACAAATAGTTTATGTTTGTGTGCACTTTTTCATGATGTAAAAAGGATTAGCGGTTTACAGACATTTCATGACCAGTGTCTCATGTTACTAAACATCTAGGGATCAGCGTGTGACCACAAGATGTGGATCAAAATTATATATCTAAATTGAGTCAATTAAAGATATACTGTACATAGGGGCATATATTAATCAGGGACATGGCTATAATTTTAAAATATACCAATACCGGAATTTGTAAACATGTCCCATAGTAAATTTATTCCATCCTTTCCAATATATTTTCTGAACTGGGCTTTGCTTCTTGTACTGGATCTGTGTCCTAGTCCTTCAAAGTTCTAGTAAAGTCTGAATATACAGTTTACTGAAAAGCCGTTGACCACCCTACCATGCCATCTGCAGCCAGCCAAAATAAGTTACTAGAGAAAGGCTTGTAAAACCATTTCTCTCCCTATATTTTATGCATCCTGCTTGAAACTCCCCTTTGTGAATCACTTTTTCAGATTTTACATTTTCGGCATAAAATACTTAGCTGTGACTGCTTCCTGATGATGCACAGCTGATGTTGTTAAAGATGAGAGAGAAAAATAATTGGTCTTCAATATTTCTTTGGGAAGTTGTTTTTTTTCAGCTGCAAATGTCATGGTTAAGTAATAACGATAGCCTTTGAAATTAGAACTGCTAGCTATAAATGCTAAGTGAAGCCAGAGACCTACCTTATGGGGCTTAAAGAAGTTTCTGTTCCTAATACATTTTCAGTGATAGTTTTCTCATTTTTCCTTACCTCCTTTAGGCTGCTATAAAAGTAGGTCTTCCCCATTTTAACATAAATGCAGTCTTCTGTAGAATCAATATCTGTAATTAATTGGAAAAAAAATATATAAAAGAAGTAATAAATTGTACTTTAGTTAATAGACAGGAGAAATCTGGAAGATGAATGAAACATATATTAGTGGATTTTTCCATTACAAGTGTAATATCTTTTCAGATTCTGTTTAGTCCAATATTATCTAATTGATTTAACATTGAAACAAAACATGTAGGGCTAAATTTATAAGTTGTATAAGTGCACTAGTGTACATACAGTGCTGTTGCATGCAGTTGATTGCAGTATAAGCTGCCATTTCAAATAATGTTTATAATGTTACAATCCAAAATTATATGTACAATATTAAAGGGCAGTCCACCCCAAAACTATAATCCCCCCACTAATGGCCCACCTTACCTCACATCCCAGCTCCATATGGTTCCCCCCCCCCCCCAAGTCCCAAAACTGCCCACCAGGAGGATAGCAGAGTCCATATAGGACTCTGCCTCCTACCTGGCCCCCGGGAGAAGTTTGGCATGCGTATGCAGCCCTTTTCCTCTCCCTCCCTCCCTCTCTCCTCTCTCTGCGATCCCTCCCCCTACCATAAAAACCCTGTCCATATAATAGTATTTCTTTCCCCAGCCCAACCGCTAAAAAATAATTTTAAGAAAGCCCGTATTCTACTTACCTTCCTCTCTCCCCGGCATTCTGAGAAGACGTCAGCCGCGTCCGTGATTGGCTACCTCTCAGCCAATCAAGGATGCGGCTGCCAGTCCCGCCCCCTGCTTACAGTGTCTTGCAAGCAGAAGGCCGAGCCGGGCATCAGAGGAGAGAGGGAAGGTAAGTAAAGATTGGGCACTTTCTTAAAATTATTTTATAGCGGTGGTGGGGCTGGGGAAGGCATAATATTAGATGTAGAACATTTTTATGAGTGGTGGACATGCCTTTAATAAAATATTTTACTTTAGCAAGCACTCTATGTACTTTTTTACCTCATCCCCTCCAGCACAGGCAAATTCAAGGTCATTGGAAAGCTCCTCTACCTCTCTCTCAGGGTTCAGTGGACTGAGAATGTCTGAACCTGTGGTTAAGGGGAGGTAGAAAGCAACTGGGAGGGGTTTAAATTCACTTATGTGATAAAAAAAAATACATATTCAGTAGTTTTCTGGCTTAAAGTCAGGAAAAGGCATTTTAGCCAGAAATTTCATTTTAAATAAATTATAGAAAGAAACTTTTCTAAATCACAGAACAGCATCTATGGGAAAGGGGCCCTAGAACATGTGTACTTGTTATCAACAAATAGCACCGTCAAGACAAGATTAAATCTTGATGAGCAAGGTAAAACAAAGTCCTTGGTATAGGTAGATAAATAATATTAGAAATGTAAAACAGTCTGGCAGGCAGATTTATTGTCACCAAAAGTCCATACACAATACATAGCAAGCTTCTTTGTTAAAAGTCTTGCAAACACCAGCTTATTAGAAACAAGTCATCTGCAGTCACAAAGGAATCCATAATTCTAGTGGCACCTAAGGTCCAGGTAACTAAAAGGCTATTTACAAAGCAATGTCTTTAGCACTTAATTCCTCTGCAACACCAAGAGATTAGTGGCTGAAAAGATTATTGACTCCAATGGGAATATTCTTATCTATGTCTCTGCACTAGCTTTTGTCTATGCTAAAATCAATCAAACATATTTCTAGCCAGTACAAGCCGTTGTTAGTCTTCTAGTGTAACATAAGCCAAGTGATAATAGATAAGCATCCAATAACATGTATAACTGTCTTACACTTATGTTTGAAAAACAATGCAAACAATATTCTTTAAAAAAATGCCATATAATATGTATTATCTGTGAATTAATTAATCTTGTCTTATTCTGGCTACCGTCTCTAACATAAGCATAGACCATAGTACATCGAATAAGTCATAAGTGTCACCTGTCATTATTTGTGTGAGACTTTAACTAACCTCTGCTGCTGTTGTCATGCTTAACCACAAGCAAGTATGGCATCTGCTATTGTTTATATAATATCACATCAACTGATTTACTTGTGTTTGCTACAGTTCAAAGCTACAGAGAATAGTCTAGGAGTTCACACATTGATGGTTTATCATATTTATTTTCTTATACATATTGAATGTATCTGGATAGTATTTACAAGGTGCTTTATAGTTGGCCACAAAAAAGCATCTCAGAACCTATCATATACGTTTAATCACGAAGGTTAATTTAAAGATCCTGGGTAAAATGTGAAATGTTTCAGTAAATTGAATAAAGTCAGCGTGTAATAAATAAAAGTTAAGATTAAACAAATTTCCTGAATTTAGTCCAGAAACTGCAGATTAAATGCTATATCTTATGCCTTTCCTGTCTGGTTAATATTTGCTGGATCCTGACACACTAACTCTAAATGCTAAAGAGGAAAATTAGTTAAGTATACACTGGTAAATACCCCCCCATTCTGTGTAATCTGTGATCATTTGGTTCCATCTAAAGCCAGTGGTATAAACTGCTTCCAATTTATGGGTTTAGTCACCAACTTTGGCTGGAAATAGATTTAGAAGATCTGGGGTCTCTGGAAGGGTTACACTAACATATAATTTTACAGGAATGTGTTTACTTTTTCATATTTTAACTATAGTGTAAAGGGCCAAGTGGGTGAGGGTCCAGGAAATATTACAGAAAAAAGGCAAAATTTCTCTTTTTAGAACATCTTGTTTGTTTCTGATGCTTTTAGTAAGTTAAATCCCAGATAGCACACTTTCTGTGTCTCTCCACCAGGGGCACCCTACTACCAGGGAGCGGAGCCCAGTGGACACGGTGTCGTGCAGCCATCCCAGTCTACTGGTATTACGTTATGGCAGCAGGAGGCGCTGTTCTGGTATGGTCTCTGTCGCGCTGGCCTTGGTGCTCCACTACCACCGCTTCCGCATGCGGCCAAGAAGAGTGATCCTGCATCACCTACAAAACTTCACACTACTCCAACGGGGCACCCTTGGCAGTGGAGCCACCTTAACTATTAAACTAGAACAAGATGATAGCGACCCACAGCTCGCGTTGCTGAGGGCAAACCTGAAGCAGACTTAACAGACTCCAGAAAGCTGGCTCGATTTGCACTTTTATCCTTCATCCTTTTGTCCCTGTGACACTTCGTTCAACATCTATGAACTCATAGACACTGGTTCCCATGACTGTCTCTAAAATCTAATGCGCATCTTGGAATGTTTGAGAAGAAGGCTCTGCCTCCTACAGCCTAAATGCTTTTTCACATTTTTTTAAAAGACTAAAATTTTGATGGATCTTGTTCCATTTTGATTTTTTCCTGCCAGATGGAAAAATGCCTTAAAACATAAAAGAAGTTTGGAACAATATCTTTCTTTCTCTCTCAAAAATGTTTGACTGAATAGTGTTCTTTAGACAAGCAAAGAAAATGGAAATGATCATACAGGCTCAATTTATATAATGTAATAAACCACCGTACAGGCCTATATAGTGAGGCATAAGGTGCCTTACAGTCAGCTCCACTTTTTATACAGATTTTAAATTCGAACACAACTGATTTTTCGGACACACTAAAAAGTGCAACTGGGACTCTTAGAGACACACACAATTTCTCATGTTTAGCCCTAAATCCCCACAAAACAGATTGCGGGGGCTAAGGGTTGGGACTGAGGAAAACAGCGTTAGAAGTACTTTGAAGTAAGTGGTTTTATATTAGAACTGTTTTGCATAGCCAATCACATAGAAAGGATGTCTGTACAAAATCACCCTGTCACAGAATGTATTATGCACTCCACAGCCTCACAATGTTGGAATATTTGATGCAAAATATGAATAGGTTGCTTTTATTGCAGTAATGGGAACTTCCTGGGTGTAATTGTGAAAGCAATTTTTCTTCATAAATGGAGAAGTTAAATTCAAAAAAGTGGTTGCCAATGAGAACTGAACACTCCATTTCCGAGACCAACCTTAGCCCACAAGAAACAAAGATTTGCACAGGCTTAGGTGGGTTTATATTTTTCACCTGCAAATATTCTTTAAGTGCATATTGTGTGCAACCCTAGCTGGCAGTGAATGGGTGTAAACAGCTATTGAAAGAAATGGAACTGGGCACACATGAATTGTGACTGCCTCACCTTAGTGTCTTTTTAAGGCCCCAAATATAGGAAATTTAAAAAACACGCTTACAAAAAGTTTTTGCTAGGTGAAATACTGTACTTCTAATACATTGTGTAGTCTTTTTATTACCAGTGGGGTTTTTTTGGTTAGATGTGACCAGTGCAGGGAAAGGCATAGGCTAGATAAATGTAATTTACCATTTCTGTATCATCGGTATGTAGATGGTTGAGGTTTCCTGTGCCTGCACTATATGCTTTAAGTTTTACTAGTCTTTATTATGTTCTCAGTGAAAATGCCCATGTCTCATTGTGGTAGAATCACAGGGCTGCTCCTAAAGAAGATTTAGGGAAAAAGAAAGAGAACACGCTCTTTAGGTCAAGGCAGAATCTTCAGAAAAAAATTACAAACACTGTTAGGAAACTACAGAAATGTTTTCTAAAGTCTTAGGGCCTAATACCTAAATTCATTATGTGGTCAAGACACAAAAGCCATACATTTTAAACTGATAAACTCTGCCCTTCCTCAGGAATTTACAGGAAATGTAATGTTAAATAGGTCAGTCAATCATTAATCATTGGTGTAAGAAATGCATCATCTGGTCATTAAAAAAATTTCTATACATGAATTTTTCTCTCATGCACATATTAGCATTGGGAAAAGGGGGTAGAGTTTATCACTCCTGAAATTTGTTTTCCTACTTGTGTGTCTTTGGCACTTAACACATTAGGGGAATATAACCCTTACATTTACATTTGGCATACCAAATGAAATATTCATTAATGTATGATAAACCAGAATGAAGCGGCACTCTCCAACTTTGCTCAACAGCTGCCCGGGTGCTTCCGCTGCCGATAGAAATATACGTTAACTGAGAAAACGGAGCACTCCTGGGGATCTTGTGAGTATAATCTTTTATTTCATACACGTGAATCGACGCGTTTGGCGCTTGTATGGGCCGTTCTCAAGATGAGAATGGCCCATACAAGAGCCGAAACCGTCGTTCACGTGTATGAAATAAAAATTATACTCACAGATCCCCAGGAGTGCTCCGTTTTCTCATTAATGTATGAATATTTTCTCTTTTGCAGAGTCCATAATATTGCCAAAGGAATGGTCTATTTTAATGAGTGCAGAGATAAAAAGTTCAGAGTGCACACCAGTCTAGAGCAAAATAATTGTGTTTATTAGCACGTGTTTATAAACACAATTTTTTTTACTCAAGACTGGTGTGCACTCTGAACTTTTTATCTTTGGATATCATAACCATTGACTATGGTTTTCTGAGTAGCACCCAGCTGTTTAGTCATTCTTGCAGGTGTGCGGAGGAAACAACTACCTTGTGACTATTTTAATGCAGTGGGAAACTATGAATAGCACAATTGTCACAGATGTGTATATATGTTACATGCATTAAAAGACAATTAATTTCTAGTACAACATCAGATAGAATGTAAGGAGCAGGGCGTATTTCAATTTTGTTACTGGTATTACAGGGTTTAACTCTGTAATTTACATTAGCTAAAGGACTTATATGCAGGTATAACAAAACACATTTTAATGACAAATGTATAATTCTATGGAGATCTCCTTAGTAACCTAATAAAGATAACATTTTAGGGCATATGGGCTGTTGCTCATCTGATGATGTGACACTGGCATTATGATCCCTAGAAACATACAGCTTCATATCAAAGCTTGTATAATACACATTCACATATGTGCACACATATGATTTATGTTTAAGAAACGTGCAGGTTTTACGATTCTTTCCCCAAAAGGAATAACGGACCTTGACCCTATTTATAGATAAGCAAAAGATTCATATCCTCTCATTAAACAGATTGCCTCCATTGAATGACAAAGATACTTTATTCAAAATATATTATTGTTTTAATCTAATATAAACTCCAAAACCAAGACAAACAGCTGCAAGTAAAAGAATAGCAATCATATTGTTCAAATTTCTAAAGTGTCCCATACAAAAAACAATACAGATTGTATGATCATGGTATCACCAATCGTTATTGATATACTGTAAATTAAACGGTCCAATGGGGGGGAATCATATGATCATGTGCAATCAGCCCCACACTCTCTGACTATTATATGATTTTGGAATATCTGTATCATAGGACTGGGATTGGTGCGTGTGTGGGTCCCTATTTTTCCCTCTATAAAATATGTTGGAATTATTTATCAGTACAACACTAATCGTATAATACCGCAATCATATGATCAGTATTGTGTGTGTATGGGCCCATAACTCTTTTCTAGATGTACAAAACCTTTGACGCTTTCACAATTAGTATTTAGTGTTGTGGAAGCTTAAGAACAATCGATTTTGCAAACATTTTTAAGTAGCAAATGGGTGGCCTTATATGCTAAGTGACATAGAAATGTATTTTTTTGTATCCATGCTGTTATTTGGTGTTTGAATGTAAAGCTCACAGATATGCTAGTATACAGTGCATTGCTGTGTAAAATAATTTATGCGCCTTTGTATTAGATTTGTGCGGTTAAACATTTATTAGAAAATGCACATGTGCAATGTGCCTAGAACTTAATATGTTTTGTACATTATCAGACTCACAATGAAGTGCTAAAGGAACATAATGATAGCCCATCCCAGATGGCTGTGGAGAATTTTTTAAGTCTGGTTCATTTCACTCCTTATTTTTAAAAAAATAATACGACAAAAACCCTGTTGCAAATCTGACATTTGCATAATTTCCACTAACATTTTATTGTCATTTTTTGAGAGAAAACCATTTTCTCATGGAGTTTAGATCACTGTTTTTTCAACACCACAAAAAATGCAGACAATTCTCCAAGGCTGGAAGATAAGATTTAAATGGTTTCTAGCGCAAATACCAGTTTCGTGAGGGGGTAATTATTATTTTTCTGTTGTGATTTTATCACAGTGAATCTTGTTCTTTGTTTGACAGAACTTGGAAACTGTATTTTTATATTTAAAGAAAGAAAGCAAAAAACTTCTTTATTCTAACAATACAATTGTCTAATGCATGTGAACCGTATGAGGTGATTCAAATATAGAGAGAAAAGCTTTCATGAAGCAAAATATATAGGAGATATACAAAAACAATTGGCTGGCAATTCTGTCTCCGTCCGTGTTAATCTACGGAAGCTTTTGGCTTTATATATTTCACAGCATATGCAAGCTATCATAGCACAATAGGTTACAAAGTAATGTAAACGCACTGTACACAAACCATGTTTTTTCATTATAACTTGCTGTCTGTTGCAAATGAACTGATGAAACTCCTTGGCTGCCTGGAGATATGAGAGTTGTAGTTCCTATAACAGGTATGGGTCACAGGTGTGACGTACCTTACCTGTGCTCGACCATTGTCTGTAACCCATTAAGTGAATTGTTATCAAGCTGTCTTAGAGTCCTCTTGCAATATGCAATTTGGAATGAGCAAATGGGTTAATGGGACCATATACTTAATTTTATTTTCTTCGACATCTCTTATTGTTTAATCACAAGAGGGAACTTATAGCAAGCCTTTTGGAAACCGCATCAGTCTTATAGTTAGTGTGTCAGACAGCATCCCTCCCATCCATAGCTCTGTAATTGGTAATATGCTGCTAGTTTTCCCCTCTCTGCTGAATCTAACAGCGGTATCTAAGGCTTGCCATCTGTTACCACATGCTTAGAACAAAAGTTCAGTGATTGTAAATATCATTTACTGTTTGACTTTAAAAGTAAAAAGCGCGGATAATACAGAAAGTAGGAACAGATAGTCAACACCATGTAAGAATAAGGCACTTTATACGCATTGGTTTAAACCATTCTATTTATCTTCAAATGGACCAGCATTGTCCGGTATTCAATCCTGGGTTTTTATTTAATCTTTTATTCCTTACACACAAATCATGTATCCTACTGAGTTGCTAGTAGCACTTAGTGTGGGAAAGAACAAATGTATTTTTGAACACGGAGAAAGCATGTTGTTGTGAATTCTTTGTTTCGTTCTTGGACAATATGGTTGATGGGCTAAAAAATACTCTATTGGTGTCTAGTTCTAATTAAACTGTCCCATCTATTTTATTATTTTTTGCTGACAACCAGGAGTAAAACAGGAAGAAATCAAACTACAGTTTTAAAAAATAGGGGCATATTTTTACCCTTGCAGTATGGTCATTACCAACTGAGTAGCATTTTAAGAAGCGGTGTGAACTACCAACTGTTATTGGTAGTTTATGGCTGTGTTGTTTTTTTGTGACGGGCTTTTAGTAGTGTGTCTCTGTCACCTTTATTACAGTGAAAAACAATAGAATTATAATACCGCATAATGTTTGTAGAGATGATCTAGACCAAATATAGCTCACATTGCAATACATGTCCTCAAAGCCAATGGTCTGCAAAGCCCAAGAGAGGCACAAACTTGGGCTTCATAAGGAAAGATGAGGGTTTAGAAATCAAAAGATTGTGGGGTAATCATCTTGCAATGCAGAACAATAAAAGGCAATAATGTCTGAATTATTATTTTGCATGAGGGCTAGAAAACTTAAGACAGTGGAAAGTACTTAGTGCACCAGCCACATGACACAGTAGTGAAAGAGAAAAGAAAGCCAACAAGGTAGAATGGTTGGTTGAGCGCCTATGGAACCTTTGCCAAAGAACTCATCATAATGAAGACCATTTTAAGAATCTTGTCTGCATGCTTCAGTAGTTTGCAAATCCTCAGCACCGGGTCAAATGGATAAAACTTCTCATATATTTTCTCATTACCCTTTAATCTAATTTATATTAACGTGGCCTATGTCTCAGCTACAAGACTTCTTATAATTCACTCCACCTGGGTCTCAGCTGTTAATTTAATAGACAAATGCCAAGCATTCAACCCGAGGGACTACAGCTTCAAACTCATATGGTTCATGATCCCACACATCAGGGTTTTTGTTTTTCAAATCCCATTGATATAACGTTGGTTATAGATATTTAATTATTCTTCCTATTCCCTTCCTATGAACAGTCACATATCTTGCTTTGCCTCTGCCTGTGAATGAAGAAAAAAATGTTATGGAAATTTGAAACTTTTGGAAATGTGCTGTGTGGAAGTAATTAAAGGATATATTTTTGTAAAACAACACTGTTTTTTCTTTATTATCACTGGAAAGGGTGCAGACACAATTTGGTCTTTTAACCACCTTTCTTCATTTATTTGATAGGGTAAAAGGTGTCCCCTTTT
>JAACNH010004169.1:0-25275 GCA_019447015.1 Hymenochirus boettgeri | reverse complement strand
ATACTACAGTACTGGGAGCTGACCGTGACTGACTAACGATCATGGTCGATTCTCTATACTACAGTACTGGCAGCTGACCGTGACTGACTAACGATCATGGTCGACTCTCTATACTACAGTAATGGGACTGCACTCGTGATGACTAATAACGATCATGGTCGACCCCACTCTATCTACAGTACTGGGAGCTGACCGTGACTGACTAACGATCATGGTCGACTCCCTATACTACAGTACTGGGAGCTGACCGTGACTGCCTAACGATCATGGTCGACCCCTATACACAGTACTGGGAGCTGACCGTGACTGACTAACGATCATGGTCGACTCCCTATACTACAGTACGGGAGCTGACCGTGACTGACTAACGATCATGGTCGACTCTCTATACTACAGTGCTGGGAGCTGACCGTGACTGACTAACGATCATGGTCGACTCTCTATACACAGTACGGGAGCTGACCGTGACTGACTAACGATCATGTCGACTCCCTATACTACAGTACTGGGAGCTGACCGTGACTGACTAACGATCATGGTCGACTCCCTATACTACAGTACTGGGAGCTGACCGTGACTGACTAACGATCATGGTCGACTCCCTATACTACAGTACTGGGAGCTGACCGTGACTGACTAACGATCATGGTCGACTCCCTATACTACAGTACTGGGAGCTGACCGTGACTGACTAACGATCATGGTCGACTCCCTATACTACAGTACTGGGAGCTGACCGTGACTGACTAACGATCATGGTCACTCCCTATACTACAGTACTGGGAGCTGACCGTGACTGACTAACGATCATGGTCGACTCCCTATACTACAGTACTGGGAGCTGACCGTGACTGACTAACGATCATGGTCGACTCCCTATACTAACAGTACTGGGAGCTGACCGTGACTGACTAACGATCATGGTCGACTCTATACTACAGTACTGGGAGCTGACCATGACTGACTAACGATCATGGTCGACTCTCTATACTACAGTACTGGGATTCTGTATATAGGGAGTCGACCATGATCGTTAGTCAGTCACGGTCAGCTCCCAGTACTGTAGTATAGGGAGTCGACCATGATCGTTAGTCAGTCACGGTCAGCTCCCAGTACTGTAGTATAGGAGTCGACCATGATCGTTAGTCAGTCACGGTCAGCTCCCAGTACTGTAGTATAGGGGAGTCGACCATGATCGTTATCAGTCACGTCAGCTCCCAGTACTGTGTAGTAGTGGGGAGTCGACCATGACTTTAGTCAGTCACGGTCAGCTCCCAGTCTGTAGTATAGGGGTCGACCATGATCGTTAGTCAGTCACGGTCAGCTCCCAGTACTGTTAGTATAGGGAGTCGACCATGATCGTTAGTCAGTCACGGTCAGCTCCCAGTACTGTAGTATAGGGAGTCGACCATGATCGTTAGTCAGTCACGGTCAGCTCCCAGTACTGTAGTATAGGGAGTCGACCATGATCGTTAGTCAGTCACGGTCAGCTCCCAGTACTGTAGTATAGGGAGTCGACCATGATCGTTAGTCAGTCACGGTCAGCTCCAGTACTGTAGTATAGGGAGTCGACCATGATCGTTAGTCGTCACGGTCAGCTCCCAGTACTGTAGTATAGGGAGTCGACCATGATCGTTAGTCAGTCACGGTCAGCTCCCAGTACTGTAGTATAGGGAGTCGACCATGATCGTTAGTCAGTCACGGTCAGCTCCCAGTACTGTAGTATAGAGAGTCGACCATGATCGTTAGTCAGTCATGGTCAGCTCCCAGTACTGTAGTATAGAGTCGACCATGATCGTTAGTCAGTCACGTGTCAGCTCCCAGTACTGTAGTATAGAGAGTCGACCATGATCGTTAGTCAGTCACGGTCAGCTCCCAGTACTGTGTATAGAGAGTCGCCATGATCGTTAGTCAGTCACGGTCAGCTCCCAGCACTGTATATAGAGAGTCGACCATGATCGTTAGTCAGTCACGGTCAGCTGCCAGTACTGTAGTATAGAGAATCGACCATGATCGTTAGTCAGTCACGGTCAGCTCCCAGTACTGTAGTATAGAGAGTTGACCATGATCATTATTCAGTCACGGTCAGCTCCCAGTACTGTAATATAGAGAGTCGACCATGATCGTTAGATGTGGCAGTGACAAATGATCTCCCTATACTTTATATCGGAGAACACTTGTGACTGCAAAGCCACATCTTTGATGGACTGCTTTATGCGGGTACACGGTACCAATCCTTGAATGATGACAGACAGTGCCCATACACTACTTTATTAATCTATCTAAGAAACCGCCTACACGTTCTTTTTGCCAAAACGAATGGGTCATATGGATTATCTCAAGTAAGAACCGCTGCTTGTTACGGCTGTGTACACACAATGCAGTTTTTCGGCCTGACCAACCAGTAGTTCAGTGTAATATTTGATGGGGATGGAATCAATTACATGGGTTTTCGCCTGGTCGCCACTAATGTCTGACCGTTTGTCCGAATCAGATGATGGGCGATTGGACAGGTTGGAAGTCTAGTTTGGAACTGCCATCCACCCTACATTAATGGCCGACTCCTATAGTACAGTACTAGGAGTCAACCGCGGAAAAAAAAGAAACATTTGGCAAAAAATAACTGAAACTAACATAAATGATCTTTTCGCAGGTACACACATTACCGAAAAAGGACCGATCCCATCGGTGCCAACAGTATTGGCCCTTTTTGGAATGTGTGGACCCAGCTTTACTAAAGAAGTTTAGCTTGTGTCGAATCAAGCAAATATCAAGTGAGAAGATATGGGAAGTTCCATAGACTTATATTTCTCATATGGTATTTTCTCATATAGTATGTGTGTAGCATCTCTATATATCTCTATATAAAAAAGTCAACGTGTGTATGTATGTTCCAGAAAAACTTCTGAACGGTTGGGACAATTTTGACGAGACTTTGTATACATACCTTTCACTAGTTCATTAAAAAGGAGTGGTGAGGGTTGGGACAGGAAGCAAGTGCGAGTTGTGGTCTGTTACATTTTGGGTCGCTGTGCGTGCAGGTTGTATAAGGAAACATAGACAGATTAAGGCCTGGGGCCACATGCGGTCCTTGGCTGTCCCGACAGGCCCCCTGCTGTATCCAAATATCGATTGCCAGGCCGGTTAATAGATTTATTTTATGGGTTTTTTTGTATGCATTAAATCACCCCTCACCATCCAACCCTGTTTTCACAATAGTTACCTTTTTCTATGATGCTCCTGAGCCCTGATATCTGCCTTGCAATCCTCCAGCCACTCCACAGCTTTGTGCCTCTGCTTTACTGCTTTCTGAGCTCTAAGTGAGCTGTCATAAGTCATTGGCTGCAATGCAGAGAGTAAAGGGACCAGAGGAGTTCAAGATAAGGAATCTGGACTCAGAGCGCAGAAGAGAAAGGTAAACTGGTTTGGGGGTGATTATCTACAAAAGTTTGTGTGAGGGGCGAACATGCCCTTTAATCTCTTTCTGTAATGAGATTTAATTGAACCTATTGCTCTGCCCTTCACAATAGTCCAGGTTTCTCATGGAAAAATGAATTGCCCACCCTTAGGTAGCGGGTCCGCATGCTGGTTCTGTTTGATTTCGGGTGCAGGTCTGACTGCTTGCAGGTCAGGTTGGGTGTGGTTATGGAACCCACTACCATAGCAGGTGCAGGTAACTTGTGGGTGGGTTGCGGGTCTGTTTAATTTCAGTTCATTCTACATTTGATATCGATCACTTGGTTGAAGCAAGGAATCGATTTTAAAGCTTTAAACAACCAAATACACTGATCTTTTAACAACCAAATACTCTGAAATGAAAGGCCAGGTTCCTACCTTTAAAATGAGCCATCAACCACCTCTCTATATGCTGCACAGCCCATGATATGAAGAATGACTGATGAGAAAGTTAGGGGGGGTGGGAGGGTCTGAATCTGCGATTACAATACTACTTCCTCCTAATCTGTGGTTGGCACATGCTCAGTGCAGGTGAAAGCAGAAAAACAGTTAGAGGTTGAGTTACAGTGACTTAAGGAGGTGTGGGAGGGGCCAGAGGGTTTCAGGGGGACTGCAAGGAGAAGGCCTGGGGGGGCCACAAGGAGAGGGAGACAAGGGAAGAGGGATTTTCACATGGTTTTAGAGCAGGGGATCTGGTGATGCTGCCCATATTACACATAAAATGTAAATATCTTCAAAACTATGTAAAAAAATAATGAATGTGTAATTGCAAAATTCACTGGATAGCAATTCCTGTCAATTTACCTAAAGTCGTTTTAGGACCACAGTTACCCTTTAAAGAAAAATCAGCCCATGTATGTCATAGCTTGTATTAGGAATCTTCACAGTTGCATTTCACTTCCTCCCCAGAAAGCGGGCCACCTGGGCACATTTTTGGTGTCCAAGAAACATCTGGAACATAACATCACATGTGTGGGATTATTGATGTGCAAGGTTATCACACAGTGAACGTTAAGGGGAAGGTTTCCATTATCGCAAACAAACGGTTAAGCATGGATAATTTTTTGCTGGAAACATAATTACAGAGTTCATTTAATTTCCTATAGCTTCCTTTCCATGATAGAATCATCTCTACAGCTACTGTGCAATGTGTTGTAAATATGTCTTACTGTATATTCTTACTGTATCTTCATATAATTACTTTGTTATAGTAAATTACCCCAAGGCTTCTTTGCTTCTGATAAAGGAACAAGTATCCAGATTAGGAGATAAAGGACTTGATGCTTTCCATCTGCCTACAGAACTCCCTGGAGTGTCTCTCATTACAGGTTCTTGTGGCTGACTCTTCCTACCCCTCCGTGTATCTATTGATTTCTGGTAGTGCTCCTTGGAATGGATACTGAGAAGGATGGGAAAAGGTACCTAATTGCACAAAAAAGGCTGCAGTGGAGATGAATAATTTAACAGGCCCAGAAGAGCAGGACATGGTTTGAGTGCTGGCCAAGAACTCAGATATGATGCAGTATATGGGGCCAGGTACCTACACAGCACATTTTGTAGCAGTAAAAAGAAAGCTTGTGACTACCAAACCACTGAGCAAATGGGGAGTCTAACAACCAGTAATGCGTTAACTTGTTTCACAAAACAAATCTATACAGTATAGGAAACAGACACTTAACACAAAACTGCTATAACAGCTCATGCAACTGTTTTTACATTTGTATAGCTACGAATAACATTCCGAATTGTTTGTGTCATTGTTGGGTCCAGTTAACCATGATATATACATACCATATATATAGATGAACTATCCTCTAATAATGATTATGCAGTCAGATATAAGTGTTTCTTTACTTATGTTACAGAATGCTTTGTTGTGGGCTTACAACGCTAATGCTGAGCTGGGCATCCTTATCTTTCGAAACCTCTCTGCAGTGGTAATGTCTTAACTCCTTGGTAAATGTATTGGCTGTATATATTATTATGGGGTGTATGTAAACCTTTTCTCTATTAATGACACCTCCCCTATTTCTGCTATGTCAGAGAAGGGAGGCGAGTTTGAGGAAAGGCTGGGTAGGCCCTGCTCGGCCATCTTTGAAGGAGCCAAGGTAAGAACAGGAGGTAGGAGGTGTGCCTACCTGCCTTAAGAGCATTCATTTATTTCTTAATGTGCATTTAGTGGTTTATTACCCCTTTAAATCAGTTTGTAGATCTTTGTATATAGAAGACTTTGAAAGCCACTTTATTGCTACTTTGATAAAAAAATAGCAAACTAGAACATAAGCTCCCATCATATATGTTTTTGTGCTTACATGGTATATTACAATATACCAGCACCATCAGTTTAGTAAGCTATAACTAACCTCGTGGCACACGCACATTCAATCCCTCCCATATTGTAAGAGGTGATGAATGCATATTTACAGCCTTGGGTTAGTATATACATATGTAGAGGAATTGGTCTCTGCGTAGTCAACACTTTTTTTCTGATTCCTTCCCTGGTCCAAGCCAGTAAACATTTTTATTCAGGCAATTTAAACCCAACATGTTAGCGAACAGCTTTCAAATACCGTCTTACTGGAATAGAACTATGGGTGTCTCCTGACTGCAGGAGGGGAGTGGTGCTAAAAGGGTCATTGCCTTTTAAGAATCATATCTCTTCTAAAGAATAAATGATACACAGGGGTTTTTTAGCTTTCAGCAGAGAAAGAAAGATTTGTTAGTTCTTAATTACATAAATGGGCAGTATTTCTTATTAAATTACCTTCACAGGTTTTGATTCCTTAACAAAAATGAAGGGGGGAATTCCTGGCTTAGGGACATGACAATGATCTAGTTTGGCTTTTATTTTCAAATAACAGATTTCTGTGACCTCTGGGCTATTTCGTATTCTAGTTAAATGGAATGAATTTAGGGTGTGGTGTTACCGTTCCAAGTACCAGAGTGTGCAGTATAAAGAGACTGACAGCATGTACCATGTAATAATATCAAACGTGTATGCAAACTGTTAAACGCATGTACACCCTTAAAACAAAAAAACGGGATCTGCAGGCAAATAACTGTCAACTGCAATTTGTACCAGTTGATTACATGCATTGTTAACCAGATAGTTAATGATAAATTCTCTTCAGTTTTGGCAAAGGTATCTGCTTCGTCTTCTGTCAGTGAGCTTTTTATAAGCTTGAGCATGTGCAGAAGGGGCAGCTGGGGAAACAGCTGTCAGTCATTGGCTTGTGATGTCAGAATTCACATATTTGATTGACGTCTTGGGGAGAACCAGCTTTCTCTGCCAGAATGGGGACAATATTAGCATTAAAGGGAGACTAAACTGGTAATCATAAGTACCTAGAATCCGTTTCTATTATTCACAGGAGATTTCTGTGACCTCCTTGAGGTAAGGTAAGGTAAGTTCGGCAGTATCACCCGGGCGTTCTATTAATTCACAGGGAGGTGGGAATAAGGTTCTCACTCTCTGTGAATAATAGAAACAGATTTTATCTACTTAACACAGTACATAAAATCTGTTTAGTGTCCCTTTAAATATCTGGTTTGTAACATGTGCTGAATATACCCGTTGGTATTGCAGACAGGTAGCTGACATGTCCTTTAAGGAAAAGCACTTTTGTCAATTCAAACTATTCCATTTTAAAGAACTAAAGTTACAATCTATATGTCTAACTACTATCAGGTCACTCTCACCATTTAAAATAAGCAGCGTTGTTGGGAAAAAAATGTTTTGTTTTTGCATGTGCCTATTGATGCAGTCTTGAACCTAGGGAATGGTGCTAGATAAGTTATTACTGATACTGTCCCTTAAAAAGATCAATTTATTGTGATGCAAAGGTAAGAAATACATATGGAATAGAGTATAGTTTGAAACAATAGGTATAAAAATGGTACAAGCAATCGATGGACGGCTGTGTGAAACCCTCACTGTTCTTTACATAGTAGGGATAGGTAATGTGTAATTTACAGCAACCTAGAGAACTAGGAGCAGTTCCAGTTAGAGTTAATATTTTTACTCTCGTTTAATTCTGATCTCTTTTTTTTTTTAACGTTACCCTTTATTCTAACATCTCCGCTTTCTAACTCCCTGCTGTCTTAACTCATGCCTGCTGTGTCCTGAAGATAAATAACTGTAATTGCTGCTATATTCTGCTTTTCCTATACTGTATGGGAAAGAGCTCATTTTTTGAATGTGTCACTTTAAGACCCACATGCCACATGCCTATTACAGTAATGGTTCTGTGCACAGTCCCCCTCTCCCTAGAGATCAAGTAGCCATCTGCGTATGAAGGACTTCAATCTATTGATTGCATAATGCTCCTAATCTAGCGCATACTTCCAGTACTAATTAACCTATTTGATCATTCATTCCCTTAAAATAAATGCCACAGAACACACAGAATCCTTAGATTCTACCAGACGTAGATGTACAGTTAACTAAAATGTTCATCAATCTCCCCCTCACAGTTTGTATTTGGTATAATTCCATTTAAAGACAAGTGTGTTTTACTGCGTTTGTGAATACATATGTTACGTAGTGAACAATTCCTGCATTGCGTTTCAGGGCAAAAATGTGTGTAGCAGTGTCTTTTTATAATGGACTGAATGGGAACACAAAAGAGCTGGGTTGAAAGCATGGTGGATGTTAATATGGCAATACACGTCTAGTGTGGACGTCTAGTGTGGATAAGCCCTTAACTGACATGTAAACTGTGCCAAATCATTTTTTACTAATCACCAGTAATAAGATTAATTACCCATCAATCTTTAGTTTGCTTTTACAATGTCTGTCGGTCCCGCAATAGTGGCCATGGACGACTGTTTGTGCGACCGACTGTGATTTACCGACACGTCCAATGTGGAGGAACAGGCGACCGTCATCGGTCACGGCCGAAAGCGGCACAGATTTTCCTGCCCATCAATAGCTTTGTGCACCCAGCCTTATTCTCGGACCTTCCTTTGCCTTGTTTTTTATCTCTGGTAGTTTTACTTTTTAAAGGGGGCATGGCAGAGTTAAGGTGGCCATACATCTATGAGATTTTACTTACCCGACCGAGCGCTCACGCGGTGTTCCTTCGTTCCTGCCGGAACCGCTTCTCATGATCTTACATTCAACCGACATGCGATCGCAAAATGGGATTTTGCGATCGCATGTCGAGCAAATATACGATCGGGAGAAGCGGTTCCGGCAGCATCAATGAACATCGCGTGAGGCTCGGTCGGGTAAGTAAATCTCATAGATGTTATGGCCACCTTAAGTCGGTAAAGAACTGTCAATCACCCATCCCCCCCTCCCCTCACTACATGTAGAAACTCCATTCTATAAAAGTAAAGCTTATTTCTCTGTCACTGCATGGGTAATTGATTTAGCATTAAGATCAGGTAAGCAATAAGCATTATCTGTTTCTCTGTGCTCTTTCGGTGCCTGCAGATAACACCAATCCTGGTTTAGCTGTTGTCTGTGTTACTGAAGTCCCAATGTACCCTGTACCTAAAGAAATCAATTACAAAGTCCCCCCCCCCACACACACACACTACACACCTTCAAACTCTTACAGCTAAAGAAAATCTTACTTGATTCAAAGAGTGAACAGCTGTCGTGCTGCTTACCTTCCCATAGCAAAGCAGTTTTACTTTCACTATAGAAAAAAAATCAGTGGGTGAATGGGGAGGAACTAAAACACTAAGTCCTCACTTCTAGGCTTATGTAGAACTCCTGCATCTAGGCTTTGGTAATGCTTGCCAGTTTGTTTACTCCAACCCCCAGCATGTCTTGGTTGTCCATTCTCGGACTGAAGCTAGTTGGCTGAAATAAGCAACCCGGCGAGTGCAGCTTCCTCTTAAAAACTGCCAGTGTACATAGCCCTATTGTCTAATCTGTCTGCTTAGCCACACCTCTCCAGTTCCCCTATTAATTTAGTTGCCCGTTTCTAAATGCTTTCCATTAACAAGATGTTAAATACGAGATTCTAAAACTGCACCCCATATTCCAAATGTGTAAATTTTTCTCCTTGAATCTACTCCCCTTTTTATACAAGAAACATGTTGCTATCTGTAGCCGTTGCTGTCTGGCACTGCTTGCTACAGCTAAAGCCTCATGTACGATTTGCTGGCCGATACATGGCCCCCTGTGTCTAAATTAAAAATATAAAAAAATATTACCCTGGGGTCTTTTATTTTTACTTAACTAGATAATCTAGCTACACGATCCATCATGTGTTGGACCCTAGAACACACTGTTTGACATGTAGGATACAGCAGCAGATAACGCCTATTTACTGCATGTCTGGGTACCCTTTTTAAAATAGGATAGGAGTCCTCAACCTTTTACTCAGTATTTGACTAAATTTTTCCTGCCCCCGATAATACCCTTTAAATTCTGCCCATAGATCTATATGCCTATAACTGTGTGGAAACTGTTTTGCTTTAATGCAGTAATAAAGCTTTTATGTATAAATGTGCCTTCCTATATGTTACATTTACTAAACAGGTAAAAAGTCTAGTCAAGTTAAAAGCTTTTTGGTTGAATTGCTTATTGGATGCTCTGGGCTATTGATAACTATTTAGCTATTATAATTCCTAATATGCAATAAACTATAGGATGACCTGATTGGTTTGGGTATTAATGAACAAACGGGGGAAAAAATCTCTTATATATTATGTTGTGCAAATACACCAAATAGTAGTATTAGTAATGACTATGTCCAACGTTTTGCTAGAATAACCCTCTAAACAATGAATCGCAAGGATCACACAGGATCCGAAACATGTGGCAATAAATTATGTTGTAGCAGTGTATAATCTGTGTGAAAGCCTCATCATTCCTTTGAAGCATATTGTCTATTACCTGCATGTGGAACAGGGGAGCGAGGTGAAGTAGACCGGCCGGATGTGCCATTATTTATAGTGAGATTATAACTGAAGATACTGAAGTCCATTCCCATTTACCAATTGATTTCTGATATCATGAGGCCTACCAAAGCTTTGCAGTTTTTTTTCTTTGGACACAAACTTGTGTGACCTGTTCGGTTTGGCTCTCAGTTTGACAAGATATACCTTATGTCTTTGTGGTGCTAATGATCGCAATCTGGTTACCAGAGACAGCAATCCCTGCTACAATCACATTCCCGTCCTATCAAAAAGAGAGAGTTAAGCAATTTGCTTCTAATTTTCATTATAATGTTTGGAGCTGGTTAAAACTGAGCTTGTCCAGAGGGCAATCCTAGCCAAGTGATGCCTTGCAGCATTCGTCCTGGGTTTGAATCCACCCTTAGACACATCTGCAGGTGTTTGTGTCCTCCCTTGATTGTGTGGGTTTCCTCGGGCACTCCGGTTTCCCCCACAATAATAATACAACTAATAGGTTGTTTTGTCAAATAAATGAGCTTAGATTGGAAGTTCTTCGGGGCCTGATGTGAATTTATCCATGTAATTGTAAAGTGCTACCAAGATGTTGCCGCTATATAAATCCCACAATATAAATAAATAAAAATTGAAAATCTGCCCTGCAGGCCATACATCGATAAGTTAGTCCACCTGCTAATGGTTTTATCTAACAAGGCCTTTAGTCTCTCATTGTGACGTTGGGCTTCTTACATTAAGAGAACATTTAAGGTACGTACACACATGCGACGCATGATGTGTACGAACGGACATTTTGGCGATAATCGGCCCGTGTATGGGCACTTTACTGGCCGAAATGGCCGCTCGTTCAGAGATCTGCTCCGGCAACAGGCAACATCCGCAAACAAACGGCCTCTACAGGCGATAAAGTGCCCATACACAGGCTGAAACGGTCGTTCATACACATCATGCATTGGGGGTTGCACCTGTGTACGAATCTTTAGAGACACCAAGGAAATGCGCCTGCTTTAGCCTATAGTGTGCTGCACAATATCAACACAAAACATTTTATTATGGTTATTGTTTAATGCGATGTGTAAAGTGTGTACCATAAATATGAACAGAAATATTAGGGAATTTGCCACATGCAATTTTAATGATACATTTATTGGCTTCCCTTGTAAAACAAGAACGTTTTCAGATTGCTAAGACCATGACAATTTTTTGTTTGTAATATCCACTTTCTGTAGCCAGAGGGCAGTGTTACTGTGTGAGTAGTCTCCTCGTAAAGGTAGCAGTCAGCTAAAAGTAATGGTAAGCTCATCTGTCTCAGAAAAAAAATTCTAACATTACACCCTCCTGTTTAGAGTTAAATGGGTTCACACTTTAAAGATGTGTACGGCAAATTCCTGCTATCATTTTTCAAAGATCAGTGAACACACAGTCCCGAGCATTCTCCCTAAGCGTTATTTCCCAAACGACTGAGATACCGACCCAAATGTTTGGCAGCCGAACGCTCGTTCGGGAAAGAAGCTACACTGACCACCGTCGGTATCGGGGCTTTATCACTAGTGTGTGTACCTACTTTACTGAAACATGTAATTTGTTACACGAACAGAGGATTGCCGATATGGGGATATCCGATATGTACAACCAAGATTGGTGCGTGGATGGCTTCCTTTACATCATTCCCCCTTATTAATTCTTATATATATTTTGTTTATTAGGGCACCAGTGATTTTTGTGTAGCTCCAGACAAATTCATCATGAACATGACTCAAGATCAGCTCACAGCAGGTAAATGGTTGTGCTGGGCCTCTTAGGGTTATGTACTATGGGCACCTGGAATGCTTCAATTTAGCATAAAAAGTTTAGGCTATAGAGTATTATTTTCATTGTGTATATAACCCATATTCATCTTATAGCCCATCGCTCTGTTCACTGTCGCTAAATGTGGGCACTTGGCATTAAAAGTCATGTCCTTTAAAATTGAATTCCTGTGCAAGTTTTACTAAATAAATTACTTATTCCAATGCACGGTCCAATATGTGTAAAATGCACATTCAGTTATATATCTATGCATTAACACTACATCACTATAAACCCCATTGGCCAAACAAAAAATTCAAAGTTTTAAAAGTTTACCCCCTACGAACATTTTAAAAACAGTAATCTGAACCCCATTTTCTCAATACTTACCTTTCTACACGGTGCTCCTGAGTCCAGATATCTTATCTTAAAGTCCTCCAGTCTCACCCCTTACTAATACACTTCCGTGTTGCAGTTGTTAATTAAGTCAATTGTATTTGGGCCGACCTGCGATCGCGCGTATGTACAAACCTTACAGCGGCTGTACTGTTCGTCTGCTTTACGGCTGCACAAGCTCACTTAGAGCTCACAAACCTGGAGGTATCAGAAGCAGCAAGGGATTTCAGGATTTCAAGGTACTATATCTGACTCAGGAGTGTCAGCAAAGGTAAGTAAGGTGCAAAAATTGCCCATGCTGTCAATTTGCAGCAACCAATCAGATGGTCGACTACAGTTGTAAAACATTTGATAGCTTCTGATTTGTTACGGCAGATTAAAAGCATAGGCACCATTTTGCACCTCTTATTAAAAGAACGTGCACACCCTCATTACTTAATTTTAGCATCTGCTTAAGGCCCCCACAAATCAGAAATGTTCTAGCCTTACTTATACAGACAGACCCCCTTGCCAGCTGAAACCTCCTATGCTTCTGTCCATGTAATCTACTTGCAGCTTAGGGTCACAGCTTTGACTGCCAGACCCAGAAGCCACAGAGGAGAAAACAAAGCAGCGGTTGCAGGATCGTAAGTAAGTTAGAAAGCATTTTTGGTAAAGTAAGTAAAGCAAAAATTGTATTGGTGGTGGAAGCCTTAGCAGATGCTAAAATTTAGTATGAGGTGGACATGCCCTTTAAATAAGCCTCTAGTGGCCTAATTTACCTGGAGTGCTCTTTTCAGCTCTTAATTGTTGGTTAGCTCAATGTTATGTCTTCGTTTGCGGTAGCTGCACAATACCGGAAGCGCACTCGCCGCACCGCTGCAACCTATTTACCAGGGCTGCATGGGTGTTTGTACAGCTGATAGCTGCTGCTAAGTTACAGATCAGGTTACCTGTGCACATAGGGAAATGTAGTCCAGGTAGCAGGTGCCGTCTCCCACCCAGGGTTTCCCCACACCAAACGGACAAATCCAGAGAGAAAAACAGGGAAGACGCCACACTGCAGAACCAGTTTAACTTTTATTTCACTTCATCCATCTCACGTGCACAACGTTTCGGGGGACACCCCCCTTCCTCAGGTGCATCTTCCTCATTGCACCTGAGGAAGGGGCGTGTCCCCCGAAACGTTGTGCACGTGAGATGGATGAAGTGAAATAAAAGTTTAAACTGGTTCTGCAGTGTGCGTCTTCCCTGTTTTTCTCTCTGGAGCTGCTGTTAAATACCTACGTGCGGGTGAGATTCACTCAGAGTCTGAGTGCGCCTATGGGTGAACTCCTTTAGGGGTCTGATGCAATGAAGGTGCAAAAGTTTGCTATCAATGTGCAGCAACCAATTAGATGTTATTTAACTGCAGTAACCCAGAAAGCTAACATCTGGTTGGTTCCTTCACATTAATAACGGCAAATTTGCACTCTTAAAAGTATGTTCACAGAAAACTGGCATACCCTTTTTCTCATTTATTGAAGAACAGAAGGTAAAGGTCTTTATCTTCCATTCTTCAATTAATCAAACAGGAGTGGGCAGGGAATGTGTTAAACTGCAATAGTGCTATTCTGCTGCTTCCTGTGACATTTTCTGACTGCATCCATGCTCCCCTATGCTATATGCGGATCAGTTGGGAAGCAGTGGCGGATGATAGGGGGTAAGTTTAACACATTCCCTCCCCACTCCTGTTTGATTAATTGAAGAATGGGAGGTAAAGGTGGCCATACACTACAAAAGGCTATTGCAATCGTAACACTGACCGACACTTTGATAGATGTACAATGTTAATTGTATGTAGATGTACCATATATATTTTTCAACATTGGATTCATTTGGATATTGCTAATGTCGTGTATTGTGAGGTTACATTAAATTTCCATTTAATCCGAATTTCCGACAGTACTCACGTCATTTAACATTGACTTTTCAATTTCAATAATTGCGACTGATATTATGATCCAAAGATGGGGAAAACGTACAATTTTTGGGCCAATCAATGGGATGTCTACTCAATGTCAGATTGATCATAATATTGGCCCGTTCTTCTTTGCGACCGACATCTATCGCAAAACCCATTATTTTGCCATTGCATGTTGACGCAAAGAAGAACGGGAAAGGCGGTTCCGGTAGGATCGGTCAATGTCGTGGGATCACTCAGTCGGGTAAGTAAAATCTTCCTAATGTATGGCCACCTTCAGAGCTTGAAAACAATATCAAATTGATAGAGGTAACAATTCAGGCAACGGGCAGTATAACTGCAACCGGCAAAGTTTATTTTACATGTGCAGACTAGGGATGGACTAGAACTCAAGCAATTCGAACTAGTTCGATTTTTGCGGACTCGCAGGACTATTTTCGAAAATCCTCGAACATTCGAGAATTCTCGAATGTACGAGGTTTTTCGAACGTTTGTCAGGCCTCGAACGGCCGCTTCCGAAATCAATGGGGAACGGCCGACAATCCCGCAGCTCGAAACTGGGACCCCCCTCCCAGGTCCTTAGAAGGACCATTGCACCCTGCAGCCCCTTTGGGCTTAAGGGTCCCACAGCTCGAACCGAGCTTGGCCGGCGTCTTCTGTCTCCATCCGGTGACACCCAGCCCTCTGAGGTCACCGACCCCAAGAAGTACCCCTGCGGCTGCCAGATATCGGAAAATCTGATTGGTTAATGTAAACCAAGCATTGAAAAATTGACCAATCGGAAACAGATTAGGGTTTTCTGCAAACCTATATAAAGAGGTGCAAACCTCCGTGAACAGTAGGTGCAGAAGAAAGAAGTGGCTAGCAACATCGGCTCCGCTGAGGCTGGCGGTGCCAGCGGGCTCACTGTCGGCCACAGTGAGCCTGCCTGGCCTCGGCAAATTCAGTGTGTTGGTGTTGCTAGCCCGAAGATGTTGATCAAGAAGCCGATAACATTGGCCGTAGGGTACTTCTCGGGGTCGGTGGCCTGCCAGAGTTGGTATCACCGGATGGAAGACAGAAGACACCGCCCAATGGCACTTTTAAGAGCCGACGGGGTTCCAGTTCAAGCTGCGGATCCCCAACAAAGGCACTTATCAGTGCCAACAAGGGCCCTGATAGGGCCGGGAGGGCGGGTCCCAGTTCGACTGCGGGACCCCTTAAGTCCCGACGACTGAAACACTGAATTTTAAGCTGGCCATTACTAGGCAGACATTGATTTGCATATAGACAAACATGTCTAAAGACCCCCATTTTAAAAGCAGCAGTTCTTATCTTGAGATAATCCAATTGGCCCTTTCATTTTGTGATCCAAAGTTGATTGGATAAAAATAACGGGCTAGGTGGTTCTAAGATAGATTAGCTTTTGTCTAAGATGAACATCGAATCTAATAACATTTACCATATATACTCGAGTATAAGCCTAGGTTTTCAGGCTTTAAAAATCGTCTGAAAACTGACCCTTGGCTTATACTGGGTCACTCACCTTCCACAGACAAAATGGACAGCAGAATTCCCATACAGTAGTCCATACAGTATGAGCCATACTGGATGTCTATACTGTATAGGACTACTGGGAATTCTGCCGCCCATTTAAAGGGCAACTAAAGCCTCAGAACAATCCAGAATCAGAAGGCAGTAGTGGTCATAATTTCAACCCTCGGCTTATACCCAAGTCAATCAGTCACTCTACTCTCGGGTCGGCTTATACCGAGTATATATGGTTAGTAGTTTGTGGGCAACATACCACATTTTTCAGTAGCCGTTTTTTATCTTGAGACGTTTCCATCTGGCCCATTCATTTGTGATCACAAGTTATATGCATAAAGAACGTACTAGCATTTCTTACGCTGGTTACACACTTTCTGTCGGATCAGTTTGACTGCCAAGTTTCCAGGTTTAACCCTCATCGTAATCCTAGTAGGAAAAACTTTCTCTGCTGATTAGCAGGGTTTAAATAAATCTGCAAATGTTGCAATCAGATAACTAGGAACAGGAGCTACATGCCTCAGTATTTATGACTTTCACCACCTAACTAAATTAGAGGTTAAATTGAAAAGGTCTTTTATACCCTGATTCAGAGTGTTGTTGTTTTTTCTTTTTAAATGGTTTAAAGGCATGTCCTCCCCAGATCGAAAGTCTAGCTTACCTTCCCCCCCCCCCCAACCCTGTGATCATTACTGTTATTTACCCCCTCAGTCCCTTGATCCTATATATTACATTTCTCTGCTCCATTCCACCTCCCCGGTCTTCCCTCCTCTGTAACTCAGAAGCCTGGTTATCGGGAACATTTTTCACTGCAGGGTGGACATGCCCTTAATGAACAAAAGCTCTGAATCATAGCATCCCTTTAATTATAGCATTCCTTTGGGTTTATGTGAAATGTTTGTTTGCACAATGAATTAATGTTTTTTTCTTTTTGCAGAGGTTGTTCATTATATCTGTACTGCAGCCAGAGTTTGAGAAACCCCTTTCAGCAGGTACTGTAAATTGGCTCAGAATATCACAATGTGTTAACTTCCCTCTCTTCTTATATGTAATATATGTTTAAAGGACCATTAAACTGATATATCAAAGGGAATGTTCACCCAGATCGAAATATATAATTATGTTCCCCATCCCACCCTAAAACACTAGATCATCATAGTTTTTTATATCCCTTTGGTCCATACAGCCCATAATCTGTTTTCTCCTCACCTGTCCTTGCCTCCTCTTTTACGAGGAAGCACACCAGAATGTAGTTATTTTGTAGTGACTGACTGCGGCCAAAGAAACCTGGCATCTCTGTTAGAGAAATTATTATGGGCTTCGGACCAAGAAGGAAGGGCTAGGGGGGGGAGGGGATTAGTATAGATTTTTGATTTGGGGTAGGACATTCTATTAATATTGTTTTACCTGAATGCTATGATTGTTGGGAAAATGTATTTCTACCTTTTTTTGTCGTTTTTAATGTGAGGACTTCCTTTTTAAAGACGTCCACAAGCGCCCTCATCTGTCCTTTTCAGCTCTCTGCTCCTGACCCTGCAATCCTCTCTTGACTTTTCTTTAATTTGCATGCTGTGGCATTTTCAGACAGGAAGTTGGGATGAGATATATATAAAAGGTATATCCTGTCTGACTGATGGTCCCTTAGTTCTAGAGCATATACAGTATTAATAACCCTTTGTAACATGTGAGGAATTGTATTTCAGTGGTCACCCAACAACTACTTTTCTTTACATTGCATAGCCCCTAGAGCCACTGGTTTGCAGGGCAATTAAGGTCATTTTCACATGAATGGCACGTGGCCATTTGTTTGCAGTTTCCAGGTGTATCCAGATGTTTTTCCATTTTTAATCTGATTTTTAATTTAAAACAAAATGCTACATTTAGCATTTTGACACGGCAGCCGTCGGGAACCTTGAGAAGCGCAAACAAACATCCACATGCCATTGACATGAAAAGTGAAAGTGGTCTTAATTTTCTTGCAAACCAAGAGCTACACACTATACCCACTGCATATAGCGTTTGTTTAGTACGTGTACCAGGTGGCATTTAAGTGGGCAGGTCCCATTTTTCATACATGTTTATTTTTATCAGGCTCCTTCCCAACTCCTCCAGCAATGGTGTCATTTGTGCCTATAGATAGACTATTGTATTCTTCTTAATCATTCATATTTTAATTAAAAAATACCCAGTACATACAGACCTTGATTCATTATCCATTACTATCATATCCATTACATTACCATCCATCATGTATAGAGCACCAGGTCTAACCCAGAAGTTTCTTTTCAGCCTTACATATCTATCAAAGTCCCTCACGACCATGCGATTCAGATCCAAGGCCTGCTTCATGTTTGCTGTGCCGATATTTCCCACCGCTCAGGTAAGACTTCCAGACTTTCTCTTTAAGGGACAAACTTGAGCTTAAAATAAACTTTGGTCAAACTAATTTCCTACCTTGGACCTGAATCTCTATTTTAAATAAAATCGAACCGTAAATTATTTATGGATCTGATACCCATTGACCTCTACAGCAGGCCATGAATTGGGATGATATCAGCAAGGAGGACTTGTAGATGTAGATATCTACCCGATGAAGGGGTAACACCACCGAACGTTGTGGTTGGATGTTTGTGGCTCATCATTAAACACATCATCAACCTCTCTTATATAGTTTGTTACAAGTCACACATAATGTCACCTGCTACCATACATGCTGTATATTGTTTTATTGGGAATCTTTATCTTTACAAAAACGTTACAAAATGACTGCACCTAAGCTTTCCCCTTTCTTAATCTGTGCGATCTAAAGATCTTCAGGGATACAGCTTCTTCTCAACACTTCTGAATCTAATCTACACCATAACACTCTTCTGGACTGCAGAGGTCTTCACAAGGTAAGCGTCATGTGCATACAAATTGTCTTCAGTTTTTACCTTAATCTTGTAGTTTTTTTTAGTCTTGCCTAGAACACATGGGCACGTTCCTGTCCAACATTCCCACTTACAGGTCTACCAATCGATAGTATGTCAGTGGGGAATTACATTGCAGTGCTTATGTTTGATCTGAATTAATGTACAGCTTTATTTAAAACTGCACAATCCAACAAAAATATCTGGTTGGAGAATTGATCAGGCTATAATAATGGCTAGCTAGCATGTACCAGGCCTTTCAGGTCTCTAATGTAATATATTTTAGAATCGTCCAATCCAGTGCTTCAGAATCCAAATGATTGCTGATTGGTTTGCAATGGAAAAAAACTTGGGAAAAATGTGACCATGTTGTCTAATGCAATTTATGTGTTTGGTTCAGATTATTTAGAGGCTATCATTGGATCTGCTATGATGGGTAGAAGGACTGTGTACTAGGTCTTCTTCTCTCTGCTGGCTGCACTGGCATTCAACTGCTATGTTGTGCGCAGTGCCAGGTGCCTGGAAACACCTGGCAATATGGTAAGTCATATAATGATATTCTTTTTACCTACAAAAGGTATTATTTTCTGGCTAAAGTATCTTTTTGTTTAGGAAACAGATTTCTGTTACTGTTAAGGTGTCATCTTAAACCAATATGACCAGCTTAATAGAAGACTGTCTGGAATTACCAGCTTTAGTTTATTATTGTATATTGTAATAGCAGCCATAGACATAACAATATGATTTGTCAATATGCGTTTAACGTGTCCAACACTGAAATCAAACCAAAATTGTTTCCATTGGAGATTTTAGACATTGGAGAAAGAGGCGACCATTCAGCATGTAATATTCTACACGTATGTAACCCTAACTGGCATTAGTTCATCCCAGCTCCTTGCATAGTTTACCGTTGGAGCAATTTAGGTAGTGAGCTTGTTGTGTTTTTCATGTAGCCAATGGTGTCCTCTACATTTAACTACGACCATGACACATTGTCATACCACCTTCTCCATCAAAGGGTAAATGCAGCATCCATATGACATAGCCCTTTCCTCATATGAGAGGATTTGTCCAAAAAAGGACATGGTGCCTAACATTCTGATCTGTCTAATCAGGCAATAATTACAATCATAATTACGATCTTAAACTGACCGATACTTCGATGACAGATGTACAATGGTAATTGTGCGTAAATGTAAACTATACGTATAGTTCAATATTCAATTCGTTCTGTTATTAATGTAAAATTCGTCTATAGTTACATTACATTTACATTAAATCAGAACTTCAGAAAACACTAAAAAAAGGACTTTCCCGATCTTAACTTCGATCGATATTCCGATCTAATGTCGCATAATAAGACTCAGTAAAATGCACATTTTTCGTCCAATCACTGAAATGTCAGATTGTACATAAACTCGCCCTAATGTATGGTCACTTACATTAGAAAGAGCTAGAAATTTTGAAAAGACTTGGTCTCCCCTAGTTACTTGAAACCCAAAAATAAAAATATGGAGTCGTGGTTGGGAATAAAAATAGCCGAGGGCAATAGAAAATGCAATAAATGCATCGTGTGCAAGCATATGAAAGAAAGTGATATATTTCAAAGCCAAAAGGGACAAATATAAAGTAAAATCACTAACCACCTGCCAGACCTATCAAGTCATTTATATTTGGAATGCAGATGTGGTAGAAATACGTAGGTCGAACAAAAAGACCATAACACAAAGAATGCAGGAACATGCCCAAGCATAAGGAATGGGGACATTGAAAGACGTTGGTTAAACACATTATAAATGTACATCACTGTAAAAAAACATGTTCACATTTATTGGCATTGATAAAGTGGTTTTGGGGCCGAGGGGGGGTAACCTAGAAAAACGCTTGTTACGGTAGAAGGAAAATGATTTCTAATTTCGGTACAGAGAGCCAGAGGGCCTGAATGAGGCAATTCACTTTGCGTGCTCTTTATAAATCTGCACTAAAATAATGTTACTGAACTAAAATTAAACGTCCATAAACTAAAGTCCCTGGAGTAATGTTGTTTATATATTTGCTAAGTAACTAATATATCCATTGTCTATAGGATAGAAAGAATGGAGTTCCAGGCTTAGAACCATGTAATAGTTGCAATGTTTTATAAGTTAAATTGTAACCATAACAGTGTAATCAGAAGTTGATGGTATCTCAATGTATCTTAGTAGATTTAAATGAGTTTGTTACGTTCCCTTTAAGTGGAGTTAAGATAAAAGGGACTAGGCAGCAAACAACGCGAGACCCTGACGAAACCATGTGATTTGGTGAAACGCGTGGGTCAGCTGAGGAGTACCGAATGCTGCAAGCGGGCAGCGGGAGAGTGGGATATTTGCGCATAAAGTCCCGGAATCCGGGTGATGTGAAGGCACTACGGCTAGAACAGCTAGGTTGGAGCTAAGGGTTCAGATCAAGTAGTTATCAGTCCGTGGTATAACCCCTGTTTTTCGAGTAGCCGTTATAGTGCAAAGCTTGTAGTCCCGGGCTGGACATTCTTGAGTGACATTGAACTGCATATGAGCCCTCCTTCTGGTCAGACCCTCCATACCGTTAAGGCCGTTTTAATATATGATCTATTTGGTGGACACATTGATATAAAGCATACACAATTGTGACACTTATCTCAATAAGAACGCCTGGACTCAATTTTGATATAATATAGCTGCTATCAGGGATGCCCGAGTTTATATACGGTATATATATTTATATTTTGTGGTTTGAATAAGATATACAAATTTTGATATTGCATTATAGTTGCGTATAGTTTTTCGTATAGTTTTAAGAACCACCTAAGCCAATCATGCAGATAATGATGTAGGCACCTACATTCTAGAACTATTTGACAATAAATCTACTAATCATGACAGCTATGGCCACACAAAAGTCTATCTTGAATATCCTGTAATGTTTTCTTAAAATGTATTTAATGCAGGATTTGAAACCCCTCTACACTAAGGTTTTTTAATATTGCCAAGTGTCTGAATTAATGAGCACCAACACTAATCAGCCGACAGTTCAGACATACAAAGTACTGTTTATTCAAGCACAATTAGTAGATTAAAGGGGTCCCTTTCTAATCTGATTGTGTACCCAGTGCACCCAAGTCCTTTCCTGAATAATGTTTCTCAGCCTAATAATTGATTGAACAGTTATTTAGATCTCACACTAACTGCAGTTTTCAGCCAATTTTCTTGAAACTTCCTGCGTTACCAGCTAAGTTAATCCTCCTATGTCATGTTGCCGAGATACACAATGCACCAGTGTTCAGGCCCTTCCCTTTACAGTTTGGAATTCAGCTGGTGTCCTTTAGTATTTTAACTTTGGAATGCAATGACAAAAAAACCTTAGCAGTTTCTGTTGGTGCTGCTGGTGATTCACTGTGGGATTTTCTTATCTTTATGAAATTTCCCATTTTACATTACCCTAGGATTCTATTTAGACTACTCGGGAAAATAATACCTGAGTATAAACCGACACAGTATAAACCAAGGTACACAATTTACTGAAAAAGAGTAAAAGTGATGACTCGAGTATAAACTGAGGGTAGAAATGGTGTTACCACTACTACGCTTCTGATTCTGTATTGTTTTGAGGCTTTAGTTGCTCTTTAAATGGACAGCAGGATTCCATACAGTAGTCCTATACAGTAATAACCAAATCCTAGTTGGATATTACTGTATGGGGTTACTGTTTGAGAATTCTGCTGTGCATTTAAAGGCAAATAAAGCCTCCAAACAATCAGAATCAAAGGCAATTTTAACAAAAGAAACCATCCTCTGATTCTGTATGCTAGTTGCCCTTTAAACGTAGTAAATCCCACACAGCAACCCCCAATTCCTTGCCACTCCAGATTTGGAAACTACAACTCCCTGCATCCTTTATTTTGCTGGGGTTGTAGTTTTCAAACATCTGCATGGCCACCTCACTGCCCACTAATGTAGACCACTTTAACAAACATACAGAAAGCTAACCAGTCCCCAATAGTTTGCAAATAGGGGTAAAACCTCCTGGTTTGGGGACTGTTGTTAGCTCCTCTGTATATTATGCCTTCTCCTGCCTTGTCCAGTGATGTCTATATTGTAGACCATTAAAGCATATGATCATCTCATACCTAGTTACAGCAGAAGAAATAATAGCATTCTTTATATGTGCTTTACATGGGGTAATACAGTGAGAATATGTTTGAATCCATATTAACAAAACATTGCCTTCTCCTTATATCTGTTGTATTCAATTAGATCAACTGGACTTGAAGTTTAGTTCTGAAGACGTTCGCTAGTCATCCGACTGGCTTTCTCAGTTCAGATGATGACAAGAATCTGTGGCAATTATGTACCCTGGAAAATCCCAATTAGCAATATCACAGCCAGTGTTAAGGGCATGATTGCATAGTGGCTAGAATTGTTATAGGAACGCCCAGAGTAAGGTGTCAAAACAGCATTGTACATGGCAGACAGTTGTGTGTTGAACCCCCCCACCTCTCTTTAGCCTTGGTTTCTTTATTTTCAGGGTACATAATTTGCCACAGATTCTTGTACAAGTCATTCTGAATTGAGAAAGCCAGTCGGATGACTAGCGAAACGTCTTCAAGAACTAAACTTCAAGTCCAGTTGATCTAATTGAATACAACAGATATACCATGCCTGGATGAATGAGAACCTTCACAAGCATTGCCTTCTCCTACCTTGTCCCGGAGTACAGGAGTTCATTTTCAGCTTTTTTTAAGCCTGAAAAACTTTGGTTTATACTCGAGTATATACGATAGTAGTATTATTGAACATAACAGGTTTCTAATTGCATCCGAGTTGCTCTATCACAGTTGTGTTGTGTTTTAGGACAAGACTATAATGACATTGATGATGAGGATCCATTCAATCCACAAGCCGGAGAATAGCTGTGCAATCCAGACCGAGCCCAAATGAGGAGTTTTTGCAGCTATGCAGCAGTCTGGGCAGTCAGTCCCAGCTCCAGCCTCCCACACAGGGTGTATCTAATGCGCCAGTTGCTGAATATATGTAAGTATAAAGTTTAGGTCGACAGTTTGCAATAATATTTGTAACATTTGCGATAGAGATTCCTTGTTTATTTTTAGAGCTGCCACATTTTACTTTATAGTGTTTTCTCTGATTGGTGGTAGCCTATGATCTCTGTTTATAATAAAACAAGGAAAACATTATATAGAGGAATTAGCTGGAGGGAAGGGTGAGAGAAGCAAGTCATTTCCTACAGTCCACAAACAGTTAAAAGGGAATGTCTGTCAAACAGTTCTGGTGAAGTCAAAGCTTTTCTGTTAAAAATGACACACGATAACATCTCTGGCTGTGACTCTCACTTGCTTACAATGTCGTCAGCACATGAAAATCGCAGTCAATCATTCAATGGTGTCCACATTGCATGGATGCAATCCTTTCTGTGCATGTGATCACCATTTTTTAACTAATCACAAGGACTTCAATCCAGACTATCACAGTAATTGCACCGAAATGGACGGTAATGCGCGTTACTGTTCGGTAAAGTGCGGCCTAAGTTGGCTAGTGGCCCAGCTCTTATGTGGGAGTATGCGCATCAGCTTTTAGTGCAGCAGAGATTGGTCAAATGGCCACAAGCTGGTGAAAGCAGGAAAGTGTTCAACCTTTCCAGCATAATAACCGGTAACTTATCACAGGTTTTTTTATATACATTATTGTATATATTATATCTATATTATATTATACTATATTATATCTATATTAATATACTATATTGATTATCTTATATTAATATCTATATATATATGTGATATCTATTATACTATATTTATTAATACTATATAATTATACTTATTATTATATAACATATATTATATTAATACATATCTAATGATTTATACGGTAATATCAGTTTCATTTATTAATTATTTATATTAATTATAATTTATTATTACTATTTGTATTTATATACTATATTGTATTATCTATTTATATTATCTATTATACCTCATATATAAGATTTATATACCTATTATAATTAATTTATATCATTTTATATAACAGTATATTATACGATATTGTTATATACTATATGTAACTTATATATACTATATTATATTTATCTATATAAGAATTTATATCCAATATCTTTATATTACTATTTTATTAATCTCCTATATTATATTATACTATATTATAATATACTATTCATATTAATGAATTATATACGTTATCGTTTTATATACTATTTATTAATTATATTATATCTATATTATATATATATATTGTTTACTATATTAATATTAACATTTTAAAGATCTATATAATTATTTATATACATATTATATTTACTAAATTATTATAATATGAATATTTAACAAATAAA
>JAACNH010004168.1:0-25277 GCA_019447015.1 Hymenochirus boettgeri | reverse complement strand
GGAAGCACATTATATCATAGAGGTTTAATACATGTGATGAAGGTTGGAGTAAATTGTACCATAGAGGTTAAGACATGTATGTTAAAGGAGGTCGGGGAGCACATTTATAATCATAGAGGTTAAATCATGGTAAGCGAGGTCGGAGAACCACCATTTACATTGTAACTTAGAGGTTAATACATGTAAGGAAGGTTGTGTTTTTTGGATGATTGGTTGGTTATTGGAGTTTGGTTGTTTGGTGGTTTTTGTGGTGGTGTGTTTTTTTTTGTTTGTTTGGTTTGGGAAGCACATTGTATCCAGAGATAGAGTTTATACAGGTAAAGGAGTCGGAGCACATTATATAATAGAGGGTGTTAATTACATGTGGAGGAAGGTTGGAGCAAAATAATCTCAGTACCATAGAGGTTAATAAAGTAAAGGATGGTCGGAGCCAAAAATTTGTATCATTAGAGGTTGGTTAGACATGTAAAGCAAGGCGGAGCACATGTACCTTCGGAGGTGGTTAATACAGCATGTAAGGAAAGGTTGGAGCACATATCATAGAGTTTAATACAGTGTGAGGAAGGTCGGAGCACATGGTATCATTACAGGAATTTTATAATACATATAAAAGGATGGTTGGAAGCACATCTGTACTATAGAGGTTTAAATGAATGTAAAGGAGTTTGGAGCCACATTGTATTTGTACTATAGAGGTTTAATACATGTTAAAGGCGGTTGGAGAAATGTAAATAGAGGTTAATACATGAAGAAGGTCGGAAGACATTGTACAAAGAGAGGTTAATTGCATGTAAGGGAGGTTCGGAGCACATTGTACTTATAGGGTTAATACATGCAAGGAAGGTGGGAAACACATTGTATCATTAGAGTTTCATACATGTGCGGAAGGTCGGAGCACATTGTATCTAGAGGTTAATACAGTGAGGGAAGGTCAGAGGGCACATGGTATCCTAGAGGTTAAATTACAGTAAAGGAATGGTCGAGCACATTGTATCATAGAGGTTAATTACATGTAAAGGGGTTGGAGGCAATTGGTACATAGAGGTTTAATACATGTAAAGGGAGGTGGAGCACATGTTACAAAGAGGTTAAGCCATGTTAAGGAAGGTCGGAGCACTGTTTCATTGAGGTAAATACATTGTGAGGAAGGTCGGAGCATTGTATCAGATGTTATATACATGTAAGGGAGGGCGGAGCACATTGTGACCATTAGAGGTAATAAATGTAAGGAGGTCGGAGAACAATATATCAGAGAGGTATACATGTAAGCAAGGTCGGCAGCAATGTACATTAGAGGTTAGATTTACATGTGAGGGAAGGTGGAGACCATTGTACCATAGAGGTTAATAAGGTAAAGGAGGTCGGAGCACATTATATCCAGAGAGGGTAATACATGTAAGCGACGGCGGAGCAAATGGTACCGTAAGAGGTTAATACATGTTAAGGAAGGTTGGGAGCCATTGTATCATAGAGTTTAATACATGGTTAAAGAGGCGGAGCACATGTATATCATAAGGTTAATACATGTGAGGAAGGTTGAGAACTTGGACCATAGAGGTTAATACATGTAAGGAGTCGGAGCACATTATATCATAGAGGTTAATACATGATAAGCAAGGTCGGAGCACATTGTACCTAGAGGTTAATCCATTGTAAGGAAGGTTGGAGACTTGTATCATAGAGTTAATAACGGGGAGGAAGGTCGGAGCACATTGTATCATAGAGGTTAAACATATAAAAGGAGGTGGGAGCATTGTACTATAGAGGTTAGCATGTAAAGGAGTTTGGAGCACATGTACTATAGAGGTTAATACATGTAAAGGAGAGGGTTTGGAGCAACATTGATACCAAATAGAGGTTAATACTGTAAGGAAGGTCGGAGCACATTGACAATAGAGGTTAATGATGTAAGGGAGTCGGAGCACATTGTACTATTAGCGGTTTAATCCATGCAAGGAAGGTTGGAAGCACATTGTGTAATGAGTTTAATACATGTGGGAAAGTCGGAGGCAATTGTATTAATAGGAGGGAATACAGGTGAGGAAGGTCAGAAGCACATTGTATCATAGAGGTTAATACATGTAAAGGAGGTCGGAGCACATTGTATCATAGAGGGAATACATGTAAAGGAGGTTGGAGCACAATTGTACTAGAGAGGTTAATAATGTAAAGGAGGTTGGAGCACATTGTACAATAGAGGTTAAGACATGTAGGAATTCGTTCGGCGCAAATTGTACAGATAGAGGTAATGCATGTAGGGAGGTCGGAGCACATTGTACATAGAGGTTAATAACATGCAAGGAAGGTGGGAGCACCATTGTATCATAGAGTTTTAATACATGTTGAGGAAGGGTCGAAGCAATTGCTATCATAGAGGTTAATACATGTGAGGAAGTTCAGAGCACCTTTATCATAGAGTTAATACATGTGAGGAAGGTCGGATGCACATGTACATAGAGGGTTAACCACATGTAAGGGAGGTTGCAGGAAAATTGTACCATAGAAGTTAATACATATAAAAGGAGGGTGGAGACATGTACCATAGAGGTTAATACATGTAAGGGAGGTGCAGAACATTTGTGACATAGAGGTTAATACATTAAGGATGGTCGAAGCACCATTGACATAGAGGTTACATAAATTGCAAGGAGGGGGGCACAGTGTAACATAGAGGTTAATACAAGTAAAGGCGGCCGGAGCACTTGATTCATAGGGTTAATACATGTAAGAGGTCCAGAGCACATTGATCATAGAGGTTAAGACATGTGAAAGGAGGTCAGGACATTGTAATAATAGAGGTTAATAAATGTGAGGAAGTCGGAGCAACATTGTATAAGAGGTTAAAACCTGTTAGGAAGGTCGGAGCACATTGTCCCATAGAGGTTAATACAGTTAAGGGAATGGTCGGGGCCACAGGTGGACTTAGGAGGTTATACATGTAAGGGAAGGTTGGAGGCACATTGAACATAGAGGTAATACAAGTAAGGACGGTCAGAGCACATGTATCATAGAGGTTAATACATGTTAAAGGAAGGTCATAGCAAAATTGTATTCATTAAAGGTTATACAGTGATGGAACCCGGTCGGAGCAACATTGTATCAGAGGTTAATACATGTAAGGAAGGTCAGAGGCACATGTACCCATAGAGGTTCATACATGTAAGGGAGGTCAGGAGCACATTATACAAACGGTTAATAATGTAGGAGGTCGGCGCACATTGTAACATAGAGGTAACCACATGTAAGGAGAGTCGGAGCACATTGTTACCTAGAGGTTAATACATGTAAGGGAGGTAGGAGCACCTTGTTTCATTGAGGTTATACATGTGAGGCAGGTCGGGAAGCACATTGTATCAGAGGTTAATAAATGAAGGAACGGTCGGAGGCACATTGTACCATAGAGGTTAATACATTTAAAGGAGGGCGGAGCAACATTAATCATAGAGGTAATACATGTGAGAAAGGTTGGAAGTACATTGTACCATTAAGGTTAAATACATGTAAAGGAGTCGGAGAGCACATTAATCACCAGAGGTTAATACATTGTAAGCGATGTGGTCGGAGCACATTGTACCTTAGAGCGGTTTAATACATGTAAAGGAAGGTTGGAGCACATGTATCATAGAGTTGAATACATGTAAAGGAGTCGAGCACATTATATAATAGAGGTTTAATACATGTGAGGAAGGGTTGGAGGCACATGTACCATAGAGGTTAATCCATGTAAAGGAGGTCGGAGCACATTATATCATTTAGAGGTTAATACATGTACGCGATTGGTCGGAGCACATTGCTACCTTAGAGTAATACATGTAAGGAAGGTTGGAGCACATTGATCATAGAGTTTAATACATGTGAGGAAGGTAGGAGCAAACCATTGGTATCATAGAGGTTAATGACAGGTAAGGAGGTCGGAGGAGAACATTGTATCATAAGGTTTAATTACATGTGAAAGAGGTTGGAGCACATGGTACTATAGATAGGTTAATACATGTAAAGGAGTTGGAGCACTTTGTACTATAGAGGTTAATAAATGTAAAGGAGGTTGGAGCATTGTTACAATGAGGTTAATACCATGTAAGGAAGGTCGGTGCACATTTGTACCATAGAGGTTACATACCATGCAAGGAAGGGTGGGCGGCACATTGGATAATAGAGTTAAATACATGTGAGGAGGTCGGACACATTGTATCATAGAGGTAGTACTGTAAAGGCGGTCAGAGCACATTGTATCAAGTAAAGTTAATACATGTGATGAAGGTCGAGAGCACATTGTTATCAGAGGTTAATACTGTAAGGGAAAGGTGGAGCACCTTTACCATAGAGGTAATACATGTAAGGGAGGTCGAGCAATTATATGACCATAACGGGTTAATACATTAAGGAGGTCGGAGCACATTGTAACATAGCGGTTAATATCATCGTAAGGACGGCGGAGTCTTTACAGTTAACATAGAGTTAAACATGTAAAGGCGTCGGTGGAGCACATTATATAATAGAGGTTCAATACTGTGAGAAAAAGGTTGGAGTTACATTGTACCAGTAAGGTTAATACAGTAAAGGACGGTCGGAGCACATTATTATAGAGGTTATAATGTAAAGCGAGGTAGGAGCACATTGTACCTTAGAGGTGAATACAGTAGGAAGGTTGGAGGCACATTGTATCATAGAGTTTAATACTGTTAAAGGAGGTCGGAGCACATTATATAATAGAGGTACTACATGTGAGGAAGGTTGTGGAGCACATTTGTACCACTAGAGGTAAATACATGTAAAGGAGGTCGTGAGCACATTAGATCATAGAGGTTAATACATGTAAGCGAGGTCGAGCACATTGTACTTAGAGTTTTCATACATGGGAGGAAGGTCGGAGCACAGTGTACAAGAGGTTAATACATTGGAAGGGAGGCGGAGCACATTGTATTCTATACGAGGGTAATTACATGAAAGGAGGTTGGAAGCAAATTGTTAATATAGAGGTTAAGACATGAAAGAGGTTGGAGCCCATTGTATATAGAGGTAATACATGTAAGGAGGTTGGAGCACATGGTCACAATAGAGGTTAATACATGTAAGGGGAAGGCGGGAGACATTGTACCATAGAGGTTAATACATGCAAGGAAGGGTGGGGCACATTGTATCATAAGTTTAATTCATGTGAGGAAGGTCGGAGCCACATGTATCATAGAGGTTAATCATGGAGGAAGGTCGAGCAATTGTATATAGAGGTTAATACAGTAAAAGGAGGTCGGGGCACATTGATCTAGAGGGAATCCACATGTAAAAGGAGGTTGGAGCGGACATTGTAATAGAGGTTAATACATGTAAGGAGGTCAGAGCACATGATCATAGAGGTTACTACATGTGAGCAAGGTCGGAGCACATTGTACAATAGAGGTTAACACATGTAAGGAGGTAGTAGCACATTGTACCACAGAGGTTTAAAACATGTAGGGAGGTCGCAGCACATTGTACTATAAGTTAATACATTAAAGGAAAGTCGGGCACATTGTACCATAGAGGTAATACATGTAGAGGAGGTCGCAGCACATTGTACCATAGAGTTAATACATGTAAAGGAGGTAGGAACACATGTACCATAGAGGTTCAATACATGGCAAGGAAGGTGGGAGCACTTGTAACATAGAGTTTAATACAAGTAAAGGAGGTCGGAGCATCCATGCATATGTTATATAGAGGTTAATACATGTAAAGGAGGTCAGAGCACATTGTACATAGCGGTTAATACATGTAAGGAGCGTCAGAGAAAATTGTATCCTAGAGGTTTAAACTGTGAAGGGAAGGTCGGAGCACATGTATCCGAGGGTTAAAAATGTAAGGAAGGTCGCGAGCCATTTGTAACATAGAGGTTAATACATGTAAGGGAGGTCGGGGCCCAATGGTACCTTAGAGGTTAAAGACATGTAGGAAGGTTGGAGCACATTGTAACATAGAGGTTATACAAGTAAAGGAGGTCAGCGCAAATTGTATCATAGGGTTAATACATGTAAAGGATCAGAGCACATTGTTATCATAGCGGTAATACATGTGAGGAAGGTCGGAGCACATTGTATCAGAGGTATAACATGTAAGGGAGTGTCGGGGCACATTGTACCTTCTTCGAGGTTAATTACATGTAAGGAAGGTTGCGAGGACATTGTAACAAAGAGTTAATACAGTAAAGGAGGTCGGAGCATATTGTATCATAGAGGTTAATACAGTTAAAGAGGTCAGAGCAAATTGTATCATAGAGGGTTAATACATGTAAAGGCGGTCAGAGCACTTGTATCATAGAGGTTCATACATGTTGAGGAAGGTCGGAGCACATGGATCAGGAGGTTAAAAAAGGTACGGAAGGTGGAGCAGCACATTGTTACCATAGAGGTTTAATACATTGTAAGGGATGGGCGGGGCACATTGTACTTAGAGGTTAAACAGTAAGGAAGGTGGAGCACATTGTAACATAGAGGTTAATACAAGTAAAGGACGGTCATGAGCAACCTTGTATCCTAGAGGTTAATACATGTGTAAAGGAGATCAGAGCAACATTGTTTATCCTAGAGGTTAATACATGTGAGGAAGGTGGAAGCAACATTGGTATAGAGGTTAATAATGTAAGGAGGGTCGGGGCACATTGTACCTTAAGGGAATACCTGTACGGGAGGTGGAGCACATTGTAACAAAGAGGTTGTTATACAGAAAGGAGGTCCTCAGAAGCACATTGTATCATTAGAGGTTATTACAGGTCAAGGAGGGTTCAGCGCACATGATCAATAAAGGTTAATACATGTGATGAAGGTCGGAGCCAGTGTATAAAGGTTAATACTGTAAGGAAGGTCGGATGCACATTGTACATAGAGGTTAATACCATGTAAGGGAGGTCAGAGCACATTATACATAACGGTTAATACATGTAAAGGAGGTCGGAGGCACATTGTAACATAGAGGTTAACACATGTAAGGGAGGTCGGAGCACATGTACCATAGAGGTAATACATGTAAGGAAGGGAGGTTCAGAGCACTGTTCATTGAGGTTAATACAGTAGGAAAGGTTCGGAGAATTGTACAGGGTAATACATGTAAGGAAGGTCGGATAGCACTATTGTAACATAGAGGTTTAATACAGTACGGAGGTCGAGCACATTATATTCATAAAGGTTAATACATGTGAGAAAGGTTGGAGCACGATTGTACCATAGAGTTAATACATGTAAAGGAGGTCGGAGCACCTTATATATAGAGGTTAAGAAGAAGCGAGCGTCGGAGCACATTGTACCTTAGAGGGTAAGTACATGTACGTAGGTTGGGAGCAATTGGTATCATAGAGTTTAATACATGTAAGGAGGGTCGGAGCAAATTATATCATAGAGGTTAATACCTGTGAGGAAGGTTGGAGCACATTGTTTACATAGAGGTTAATACATGTAAGGAGGCGGAGCACATATATCATAGAGGTTAATACATGTAAGCGGAGGGGTCGGAGCAATTGACATGAGAGGTTAATACAGGTAAGGAGGTTGAAGCACCTGTATCATAGAGTTTAATACATGTGAGAGGAAGGTCGGGAGCAATTGTATTTCATAGAGGTTAATACATGTAAAGGAGGATGGAGCACATTTGTACTACTAGAGGTTAAACATGTAAAGGAGGTTGAGCACATTGTACTATAGAGGGTAATTACATGTTAAGGAGGTTGGAGACATTGTACAATAGAGGTTAATACATGTAGGAAGGGCGGAGCAATTGTACAATCGAGGGTTAATGCATGTAAGGAGGTGGAGCACATTGTACCTAGAGGATTAATACATGCAAGGAAGGGGGGAGCAATTGTACAATAGAGGTTAATGATGTAAGGGAGGTCGGAGAACAATGTTTTTTTTATACCTAGAGGTAATTACATGCAAGTGAAGGTGGGAGCACATGTAACATAGAGGTAATACAAGTAAAGGAGGTCAGAGCAATTGTATATAGAGGTTAATACATGTAAGGAGGTCAGAGCACATTGTATCATAGAGGTTAATTACAGTAAAGGAGGTCAGAGCACATGGTATCATGAGGTTAACATGGAGGAAGGTCGGAGCACATTGCTGTGTATAAGAGGCAAATGGTAAGGGAAGAAAAAGGCATTAAACTTTCAGGCAAGAGGGAACGGAAGGGCCTGTAGGGAGTATAAAAAACTGTTACAAGCGTGTAAGAAAGGCAATCACTAGCTAAAATTAATAATGAAGTTAGGATAGTGAAGAAAGCATCACTAAGCATAAACATTTTTTTTAAGTATATAATAGTAAGAAAGATGACAGGGCCTGAGAAATGTGGCACCATTAATTAATGGGGCTCAGTGTTACGGAGGAGGCCGATAAAGAAAAATGTCTTGCCTTTTTTTTCCTAGTGTATGACCACTATAACACGCTGCAAGTCCAAATCATAGAGGTATAGTAGCAATAACAGGTATACAAGATCAGTTACTTGTTAACGAGGATATGGTACGACAGAACTACATAGGTTAATATTATAAATCTCCTGGACCGGATAAATAAATACCATCTAGGGTACTAGGGAGCTCAGTTCAGTTTTCTGGCATGTTTCTTATTTTTGTGATCCATCATGTCGGTGGTGTGCCTCTGGATTGGAAACAGGTGATGTTATTCCAATATTCAAAAAGGGTAGTCGTCACAGCCGGGGTGGTCCTTCCCGGCCTGTAAGTTTTAACTTCCGTGGTGGGAAGCTCCTGGAAGTTTCTAAGGATCATGTTCTAGAGATGTTTCCAGGACTGGACATTAGTAGTACCAACCAGCATGGACTTTAGGAGGAATAGATCGTGTCAACACTACTTGATTGGCTTGTTATGAGGAGTAAGTAGAAATTTAGACTCTGGTATAGCAGTAGATGTAGTTTACTTGGATTTTGCAAAGGAAGGGTTTTTCACTGTGTGAACGGTAGGCTATGGAACTGTCTTCCAGTGGACTTGTTGTTATGGCAGGTTCATTGGTCAGTTTAATAAAAAGCTGATGAGTTTCTACAACAAGGAATGTTACAAGTTACTGGTAAGATCCATAACAGTAGAGTTGGGAAAGGGTTTTGTCACTGTGAGAACGGTAATAAAGCTATGGAACTGTCTTCCATGGACGTTGTTATGGCAGGTTCATTGGTCAGTTAAAAAAAAGCTGGATGGGTTTCTACAAACAAGGAATGTTACAAGTTATGGATTGATACATAAAGTAGAGTTGGGAAAGGTTTTTTCACTGTGAGAACGGTAAAGCTATGGAACTGTCTCCAGTGGACGTTGGTTATGGCAGGTCATTGGTCAGTTTAATAAAAGCTGGATGAGTTTCTACAAACAAGGAATGTTACAAGTACTGGTATTGATACATACATATTAGTGTTTGGAACGGGTTTGTCACTGTGAAACGGTAAAGCTATGGAACTGTCTTCAGTGGACGTTGTTATGGCAGGTTCATTGTCAGTTTTAAATTAAAGCTGGATGAGTTTCTACAACAAGGAATGCTACAAGTTACTGGTATTGATACATAAAGTAGAGTTGGGAAGGGTTGTCACTGTGAGAACGGTAAGGCTATGGAACTGTCTCCAGGACGTGTGGTGTTGAATGGAGGTTCATTGTCAGTTTTATAAAAAGCTGGATGAGTTTCTACAACACAAGGAATGTTACAAGTTTACTGGGATTGATACATAAAGTAGAGTTGATCCAGGGAAAATTTCCGATTGCACTTGGAGTCATGAAGGAATTTCTTCCCCTTCATAAATTTGGGTGTGGGGGTTTTTTGCCTTCCTCTGGATCAACAGTTAGGCAGGAAATGAGGATATTGCTAGATGGTTGGACTGGATGGATATGTCTATATTCAACCTCAAATACATACTATACTATACCTTAGAGGTTTATACATGTAAGGAGGTCAGATCACATTGTATCATAGAGGGTTAATACATGTGAGGAAGGTCGGAGCACACTTGTACGAGGTTAAAAACATGTAAGGAAGGTCGGAGCACATTGTACCAAGAGGTTAATACATGTAAGGATGGTCGGGCACATTGTACCTTAGAGTTTAATACATGTACAGGAAGGTGGAGCACATTGTCCATAGAGGTTAATACAAGTAAAGGAGGTCAAGCACATTGTATCATAGAGGTTAATAAATGTAAGGGAGGTGGGGCACATTGTACCTTAGAGGTTAATACATGTTAAGGAAGGTTGGAGCACATTGTAAATAGGGTAATACATGTAAAGGAGGTCAGAGCACATTGTACATAGAGGTTATTACATTGAGGAAGGTCGGAGCACATTGTATCAGAGTTAAAATGTAAGGAAGGTCTGAGCACATTGTACCAAGAGGTTAATACATGTAAGGGAGGTCGGGGCCACATTGTACCCTAGAGTTTAATACATGTAAGGAAGGTTGGAGCACTTAGTATTACCATAGAGACTTAATACAAGTAAAGGAGGTCAAGCACATTGTATCGATAGAGGTTAATACATGTAGGGAGGTCGGGGCACATTGTACCTAGAGGTTAATACATGTAAGGAAGGTTGGAGCACATTGTAAATAGAGGTTAATACATGTAAAGGAGGTAAGAGCACATTGTATCATAAAGGTTAATACATGTGATGAAGGTCGGAGCACATTGTATCAGAGGTTAATACAGTAAGGAAGGTCGGAGCACATTGTACCTAGAGGTTAATACATGTAAGGGAGGTCGGGGCACATTGTACCAAGAGGTTAATACTGTAGGGAGGTCAGAGCACATTATACCATAACGGTTAGATACTGTTAAAGGAGGTCGGAGCACATTGTAACATAGAGGGTTAAACATGGTAAGGAGGTCGGAGCACATTGTACCATAGAGGTTAATACATGTAACGGATGTCAGAGCACATTGTTTATTGAGGTTAATACATGAGGAAGGTCGGAGCACATGTATCAAGGTTAATACATGTAAGGAAGGTAAGCACACTGTACATAGAGGTTAATACATGAAAGGATGGTAGGAAGCAATTATATCATAGAGGTTAATAAATGTAAGCGAGGTCGGAGCACATTGTACTTAGAGGTTAATAACATGTAGTAAGGAAGGTTGGAGCACATGTATCATGGGTTAATACATGTAAAGAGGTCGGAGCACATTATATCATAGAGGTTAATACTGTGAGAAGGTTGGAGCCATTGTACCATAGAGGTTAATACATGTAAGGGGTCGGAGCACATATATCATAGAGGTTAATACATGTAAGCGAGGTCGGAGCACATTGTACCTTAAGGGTTAATACATGTAAGGAAGGTTGGCGACATTGTATCATAGAGTTAATACGTGGGAAGGTCGTGCGAACATTGTTCATAGAGGTTAATAACATGTAAGGGAGGTTTGGAAAGCAATGGTACTAGAGGGTAATACATGTAAAGGAGGTCGGAGCCCATTGTACTATAGAGGTTTAATACAGTAAAGGAGGTTGGAGCACATTGTACTATTAGAGGTTAATAAGTAAAGGAGTTGGAGCACTTGTACATATGAGGTTAATACATGTAAGGAAGGTTCGGAGCACATTGTACAATAGAGGTTAATGCATGTAGGGAGGTAGGAGCACATTCGACCATGGAGGTAATTACATGTCAAGGAAGGTGGGAGCACATGATATCATGAGGTAAATACATGTGAGGAAGGTAGGAGACCTTGTATCATAGAGGTTAATACTGTGAGGAGGTCAGAGCACATTGTATCTAAGTTAATACATGTAAGGAGTCGGACAATTGTATATGGGTTAATACATGTAAGGAGTTTGGAGCACATTGTACTATAGAGGTTAATACATGTAACGGTGTCAGAGCACATTGTGATCATAGAGGTAATACATGTGGGAAGGTCGGAGACATGTACAATAGAGGTAATACATGTAAGGGAGGTCGGAGCACATTGTACACAGAGGTTAAACATGTAGGGAGGTCGCAAGCACATTGTACCATAGAAGTTTAAACATATAAAGGAGGTCGGAGCACATTGTACATAGAGGTATACATGTAAGGGAGGTCGCAGCACATGTACCATAGAGGTTAATACATGTAAAGGAGGTCGGAGCACATTGTACCTAGAGTGAATACATGCAAGGAAGGTGGGAGCACATTGTAACATAGAGGTTAAACAAGTAAGGAGGTCGGAGCACATTGTATCATAGAGGTTAATACATGTAAAGGAGGTCAGAGCACATTGTATCATAGAGGTTCATACATGTAAAGGAGGTCAGAGCACATTGTTTCATAGAGGTTAATACATGTGAGGAAGGTCGAGCACATTGTATCAGAGGTTAAAACTGTAAGGAAGGTCGGAGCACATTGTACCATAAGAGGGTTAATACATGTAAGGGAGGTTGGGGCACATTGTACCTTAGAGTTATAATATGTAAGGAAGGTCTGGAGCACATTGTAACATAGAGGTAAACAAGTAAAGGATGGGTCACGGAGCACATTGTACCATAGAGGTTAATACATGTAAGGGAGGTCGGGGCACATTGTACCATAGAGGTTAATACATGTAAGGGAGGTCGGGGCACATTGTACCTTAGAGGTTAATACATGTAAGGAAGGTTGGAGCACATTGTAACATAGAGGTTAATACATGTAAAGGAGGTAAGAGCACATTGTATCATAAAGGTTAATACATGTGATGAAGGTCGGAGCACATTGTATCAGAGGTTAATACATGTAAGGAAGGTCGGAGCACATTGTACCATAGAGGTTAATACATGTAAGGGAGGTCGGGGCACATTGTACCATAGAGGTTAATACATGTAAGGGAGGTCAGAGCACATTATACCATAACGGTTAATACATGTTAAGGAGGTCGGAGCACATTGTAACATAGAGGTTAACACATGTAAGGGAGGTCGGAGCACATTGTACCATAGAGGTTAATACATGTAACGGAGGTCAGAGCACATTGTTTCATTGAGGTTAATACATGTGAGGAAGGTCGGAGCACATTGTATCAGAGGTTAATACATGTAAGGAAGGTCAGAGCACATTGTACCATAGAGGTTAATACATGTAAAGGAGGTCGGAGCACATTATATCATAGAGGTTAATACATGTAAGCGAGGTCGGAGCACATTGTACCTTAGAGGTTAATACATGTAAGGAAGGTTGGAGCACATTGTATCATGGAGTTTAATACATGTAAAGGAGGTCGGAGCACATTATATCATAGAGGTTAATACATGTGAGGAAGGTTGGAGCACATTGTACCATAGAGGTTAATACATGTAAAGGAGGTCGGAGCACATTATATCATAGAGGTTAATACATGTAAGCGAGGTCGGAGCACATTGTACCTTAAAGGGTTAATACATGTAAGGAAGGTTGGAGCACATTGTATCATAGAGTTTAATACATGTGAGGAAGGTCGGAGAACATTGTATCATAGAGGTTAATACATGTAAGGGAGGTTGGAGCACATTGTATCATAGAGGTTAATACATGTAAAGGAGGTCGGAGCACATTGTACTATAGAGGTTAATACATGTAAAGGAGGTTGGAGCACATTGTACTATAGAGGTTAATACATGTAAAGGAGGTTGGAGCACATTGTACAATAGAGGTTAATACATGTAAGGAAGGTCGGAGCACATTGTACAATAGAGGTTAATGCATGTAAGATTATGTTTCGGGACTGACACTATAAGTAGTACCCAACAGCATGGATTTAGAGGAATAATCGTGTCAAAACTAACTTGCTTGCTTTTATGAGGAAGTCAAATAGAAATTTAGACTCTGGTATAGCATAGATGTAGTTTACATTGGATTTTGCAAAGGAAAGGGTTTTTCACTGACTGGAACGGTAGGCTATGAACTGTCTCCTAGTGGACGTTGTTTATGGCAGTTCATGGTCAGTTTAATAAAAAGCTTGGATGAGTTATCTACAACAAGAATGTTACAAGTTATGGGTAAGATCCTAAAGTAGAGTGGGAAAGGGTTTGTGATCACTGTGTAGAACGGTTAAAAAGCTATGGGAAAACGTCTCCAGGACGTTGTTATGGCAGGTTCATTGGTCAGTTTATAATAAAAAGGTCTGGATGGGTTTTACCAACAAGGAATTTACAGTTATCGGATTGATAAGCATAAAGTGAGTTGGGAAAGGGTTATTTACTGTGAGAACGGTAAGCTATGGAACTGTCTCCAGTGGACGTTGTTATGGCGGTCTGCATGGTCAGTTTAATAAAACTGGAGGAGTTTTCTACAAACAAGGAATGTTCAATATCTGGTATTGACTACATACAGTATATAGTTGGAAACGGGTTTGGTCACTGTGAAACGGTAATAAGCTATGGAACGTCTCCGTGGACGTTGTTATGGAAGGTTCATTGTCAGTTTTAAATCAAAGCTGGATGAGTTTCTACAACTAGGAATGCTACAAGTTACTGGTATTGATACATAAAGTAGAGGTTGGGAAGGGTTTCACTGTGGAACGTCGTAAGGCTATGGAACGTCTCAGGGGACGTTGTATGTTGGATGGACCGGTTCATGTCAGTTATATAAAAAGCTGGATGAGTTTCTACCAACAAGAATGTTACAAGTTTAACTGGGATTGATACACTAGAAGAAGTGATCCAGGGAAAATTCCGATTGCACCTTGGAGTCAGAAGGAATTTCTTCCCCCTTCATAAATTTGGGGTGGGGGGATTTTTTTGCTTCCTCTGGATCAACAGTTAGGCAGGAAATAGGGATATTGCTAGATGGTTGGACTGGATGGATGTTGCTATATTCACCTCAAAACATAATCTATACTATACCTTAGAGTTATTACCATTAAAGGGGTTCAGATCACATTGTATCATAGAGGGTTTAATCATGTGAGGAAGGTCGGCAGCACATTGTATCAGGTAGTTAAAAACATGTAAGGAAGGTCGGAGCACATTGTACCATAGAGGTTATATACTGTAAGGTGGTCGGGCACATTGTACCTTAGAGTTTAATACATTTAAGGAAGGTTGAGCCATTGTCCTATAGGTTAATACAAGTAAAGGAGGTCAGAGCACATTGTATCATAGAGGTTAATACATGTAAGGGAGGTCGGGGCACATTGTACCTTAGAGGTTAATACATGTAAGGAAGGTTGGAGCACATTGTAACTAGGGTAATACATGTAAAGGAGGTCAGAGCACATTGTATATAGAGGTTATACATGTGAGGAAGGTCGGAGCACATTGTATCAGAGGTTAAAACATGTAAGGAAGGTCGGAGCACATTGTACCATAGAGGTTAATACATGTAAGGGAGGTCGGGGCACATTGTACCTTAGAGTTAATACATGTAAGGAAGGTTGGAGCACATTGTACCATAGAGCTTAATACAAGTAAAGGAGGTCAGAGCACATTGTATCATAGAGGTTAATACATGTAAGGGAGGTCGGGGCACATTGTACCTTAGAGGTTAATACATGTAAGGAAGGTTGGGCACATTGTAAATAGAGGTTAATACATGTAAAGGAGGTAAGAGCACATTGTATCATAAGGTTATACATTGATGAGGTCGGAGCCACTTGTATCAGGGTTAATACATGTAGGAAGGTCGGAGCACATTGTACCATAGAGGTTAATACATGTAAGGGAGTCGGGGCACATTGTACCAAGAGGTTAATATACTGTAGGGGGTCAAGCACATTATACCATAACGGTTAATACTGTTAAGGAGGTCGGAGCACATTGTAACATAGAGGGTTAACACATTAAAGAGAGGTCGGAGCACATTGTACCAATAGAGGTTAATACTTGTAACGGATGTCAGAGCACATTGTTTCATCAGAGGTTAAATACATGTGGAAGGTCGGAGCACATGTATCAGGTTAATACTGTAGAAGGTCACAGCACATTGTACATAGAGGTTATACATGTAAAGTAGGTACGGAGCACATTATATCATAGAGGTTAATACAATGTAAGCGAGGTCGGAGCACATTGTACTTAGAGGTTAAATACATGTTAAGGAAGGTTGGAGCACATGTATCATGGGTTAATACATGTAAAGTAGGTCGGATACACTTATATCATGAAGGTTAATACTGTGATAAGGTTGGAGCCATTGTACCCATAGAGGTTAATACATGTAAAGGAGGTCGGAGCACTTATATCATAGAGGTTAATACAGTGTAGCGAGGTCGGAGCACATTGTACCTTAAGGGTAATACATGTAAGAAGGTTGAGCCACTTGTACATAGAGTTAATACTGTAGGAGGTCGGAGAACATTGTTCATAGAGGTTATAATACTGTAAGGGAGGTTTGGAGCACATGTATCTAGAGGGTTATAACATGTAAAGAGGTCGGAGCCCATTGTACATAGAGGTTTAATACATTAAAGGAGGTTGGAGCACATTGTCTATGAGGTTAATATGTAAAGGAGGTTGGAGCACATTGTACATAGTTTATACATGAAGGTCGGAGCATGTACAAATTAGGTTATGCATGTAAGGGAGGTCTAGCACTTGTCCCTAGAGGTTAATTCATTCAAGGAAGTGGGCACACTTGTAATATAGAGTTTCATAATAATTGAGTGAAGGTCGGGAGCACGCCTTGTATCAATCATAGAGGTTAATACATGTAGGAAGGTCAAGCACACTTGTATCATAGAGGTTAATACATGTAAGGAGGTCGGAGCACATTGTATCAATCAGAGTTATACATGTAAGGAGTTTGGAGCACATTGTACTATAGAGGTTAAACATGTAAAGGAGTCAGAGCACATTTGTATCATAGAGGTTAATACATGTGAGGAATGTGGAGCCATGTACAATAGAGGTAATAACTGTAAGGGAGGTCGGAGCACATTGTACCACAGAGGTTAAAACATGTAAGGGAGGTCGCTAGCACATTGTACACATAGAAGTTATAACATATAAAGGAGGTCGGAGCACATTTACATAGAGGTTATCCATGTAGGAGGTCGCCAGCACATGTACCATAAGAGTTAATACATGTAAGAGGTCGGAGCACATTGTACCATAGAGGTTAATACATGCAAGGAAGGTGGGAGCACATTGTAAACATAGAGGTTAACAAGTAAAGGAGGTCGGAGCACATTGTATCATGAGGTTAATACATTAAGGAGTCAGAGCACATGTATCATAGAGGTTAATACATGTAAAGGAGGTCAGAGCACATTGTTCATAGAGGTTATACATGTGAGGAAGTCGAGCACATTGTATCAGAGGTTAAACATGTGGAGAGTCGGAGGCACATTGGTACCATAGAGGTGTTTAATACTGTAAGGAGGTTGGGGCACATTGTACCTTAGAGGTTAATACATGTAAGGAAAGGTTGGGCACATTGTAACATAGAGGTAATTACAAGTAAGGAGGTCAGAGCACATTGTACATAGGGTTAATACATGTAAAGGAGATCAGCACATTGTATCATAGAGGTTAATACATGTGAGGAAGGTCGGAGCAACATTGTATCAGAGGTTCTTCATGTAAGGAAGGTCGGAGCACATTGTACCATAGAGGTTAATACAAGTAAGAGGAGTCAGAAGACATTGTATCTATAGAGGTTAATACATGTGATGAAGGTCGGAGCACATTGTTCAGAGTTATTAAACATGTAAGGAAGGTCGGAGCACCATTGTCCCATAGAGGTTAATACATGTAAGGAGGTCGGGGCACATTGTACTTAGAGGTTAATACTAGGAAGTGGAGCACATTTAACCATAACGTTAACATGTAAGGAGGTCGTAGCACATTGTACCATAGAGTTAATACTGTAAGGGGGTCGCAGCACTTTGTACCATAGCGGTAATACATGTAGAAGGAGTCGGAGCACATTGTACTAAGGTTAACACATGTAAGGGAGGTCGGAGGCACATTGTACCATAGAGGTTAATACATGTAAGGGATGTCAGCGCACATGTACAATAGAGGTTAATACATGTAAGTGAATTGGAGCACATTGCTCATTGAGGTTAATACATGTGAGGAAGGTCGGAGCACATGTATCACAAGGTTAATACATGTAAGGAAGGTCGGAGCACATTGTACCATAGGAGGTTAATACTGTAAGGGAGTCAGAGCACATTATATCATAGAGGTTAATACATGTAGGACGGTTGGAGCACATTTACCATAGAGGTTAACATGTAAAGGAGGTCGGAGCACATTATTCATAGAGGTTAAACATGTAAGCGAGTTCGAGCACATTGTACCATAGAGGTTAATACATGTAAAGGAGGTCGGAGACATTATATCATAGAGGTTATACATGTAACGAGGTCGGAGCACCATTGTACCTAGAGGTTAATACATGTAGGAAGGTCAGAACACTTGTACCATAGAGGGTTAATACATGTAAGGAAGGTCGGGGCACTTGTATCATAGAGGTTAATACATGTAAAGGTTGGAGCACATTTAGCTATAAGTTATACATGTGGGGCAGTGGCAGGGGGTGGACAGTCTCATATTGAACAATAGAAACTATTCCTTGAATGATTTGTGGTGAAATCTGATAAGAAATCGATTGGATGATGTGGTGTGAAGGGCGATTGTCCCTGATTGATTTCCAATTGGGTCTCAGGGGTTTCAATCTAAACATGTAGGGCCCAGACTGTGCTCGTTACCTTCATCTCCACATCACCGCGCAGCTCCAGAATGAAGCAGCTGAACTCCCTCAGGACGCTCTTTGTAGCTGTGGACACGTGGATCTTCAGGGCTGTGAAATACAGGTGATGAGGATGGTGGCCATGTGGCTTATCTGTTTACGTAACACAAGTCATTACAGAACTACAACTCCCAGCATCCTCTGGGTTAGAACCAGACTGGATCCCTGACCTATAACCTACATGCATTCTTAGTAATATGACAGAGACCCTATATTGTCCCCACCTTCCCCATTGGATTCCATCCGTGAGGCTGTGTTAACGGTGTCACCAAACAGACAGTATCGAGGCATCTTTAGTCCCACGACCCCGGCACAGACCGGACCTGAGGAAGGAAGAGAGGGATTATGGGATTGATAGAGACACAGGACAGGATGCTATAGGCGCCTGTGCCCCATCCATGAGGCAAGTTGAAGATATTGCTCAGGGCACCGGCTACCCCAGAAATGGAAGTAATAAGGAGCCGCAGCTAGGGGGCAGCACCAGAGACTTTATTTTCAGGTGACGTTCCCCCTTGAAGGGCCACTGACCATTGGGTTCTTTCTCACCCGTGTGAATCCCGATCCGGAGTCGCAGCTGCTGGTCTGGACGGTGACGGATCTTGAAGCTTTTCACCGCGTCCAGCAAAGCGAGGGACATCCTGGCGATCTCCCGGGCGTGCAGCTTCCCATTCCGCACGGGCAGCCCGGACACCACCATGTACGCGTCGCCTATCGTCTCCACCTGCATGTAAGAGGCCAGAGAGTCGGAGACTGTAGGGGGCGCTGTAAGGAGGGGCAAGATCGGGGCATTTGTCAGAGTCTCTTACCTTGTACACGTCAAAGTTGTCTATGATGGCGTCAAAGCAGGTGTACAAATCATTCAGCAGAGCCACCACCTGCGGAGAGAAGAAACCACAAATCACCGGGCCCCTAGGAAAACAATACTGGGGGCCCTCCCGGGTTTTTCAACAGTGGTTGTCTTTGGGCGTGACAAAAGTAAGAATTGTGGCCCCTCCACTCAAACCCCCCAGGGTACATGGCCGAGGGGTTCAGGGAAGATGGATTTGGGGGTACCTGCATTGGGGTGCTCTCTGCTGACAGAGCCGTGAAACCAACAATGTCACTGAAGTAAATGGTGACGCTGTCGAAAGCCTCGGCCTGAACGGTCTCTCCTCTCTTCAGCTGCTCGGCTACCGAACTAGGGGGACGTGAAGAACAAATGGAAAATAAACTGATGGAGGAAAGAGAAGGGATGGGAAAGGAGCGTTAGGGGTTCCCACAGTGGGAAATAGATAGGACAGGGGGTTAGAAGACAAGGACTTGTAGGACCACTAACTGGGGCAGGATCTGGTATAGCAAAGCCTCTGCCTTGCGCTTCTCCTCCAGGTAGGCCTGAGTACGATCCTCCACAAGTTCCTCCAGGTTGTTCGCATACTGCTCCATCCGGGACAGCAGGTTGTCCAGAATATTGGTGCTGTTCTCCCTGAGAAACCAGAGATATTTCATGTGGGATCAGGGTATGTGCGAGTTACACAATTACATACAACCAATCCCAACCACTGGCCACCGTCCCCCACTATCCAGATATACCGACATCCCAACCACTGGCCACCGTCCCCCACTATCCAGATATACCGACATGCCAACCACTGGCCACCGCCCCCCACTATCCAGATATACCGACATCCCAACCACTGGCCACTGTCCCCCACTATCCAGATATACCCACATCTCAACCACTGACCACCGTCCCCCACTATCCAGATATACCGACATCTCAACCACTGGCCACCGTCCCCCACTATCCAGATATACCGACATCCCAACCACTGGTCACTGTCCCCCACTATCCAGATATACCGACATCCCAACCACTGGCCACCGTCCCCCACTATCCAGATATACCGACATCACAACCACTGGCCACTGTCCCCCACTATCCAGATATACCGACATCTCGTCTGCTCCACCTGTACGTCTATCTCCTGTCCTGCTCCACCTGTACGCGTACTCCTTGGGGCTGCTCCACCGTACGTCTATCTCCGTGTCTGTCTCCACCTGTAAAGTTCTAATTCGGTCTGCTCCACCTGTAACCTACTCCTCCCTATCTTCCTCTCTCCTATCTCTGTCCTGCTTCCACCTGTACGTCCTACTCCTGTCTGCTCCACCTGTCAACGTCCTATCACTCTGTCTGCTCCACCTGTTAACGGCTATCTCTTCTGCCTCCCCTGACTCTTCGCTCTTCCAACTCTCTAACTGTCTCCACTGTACGGTATCTCGTCTGTGCCTACTCTACTCGTCCTGCCCACCTGTCGTCGATTCTGCTGCCACTGAGTTCTACTCCTCGCTCCACCTGTACTGTCTATCTTCCTGTCTGCTCCACCTGTACGTCTATCTCCTCGTCCTGCGCTCCACTGTAACGTCGTCTCCTGTTCGCCTGAACTTCTCATCTCTGTACGCTCCCTTCGTTATCTCCTGTCTGCTGCCACCTGTACGTGCTAATCTCTTGTCTGCTCCCCTGTACGTCCTATCTCTTGTCTGCTCCACCTTACGTCTATCTCCTGTCTGCTCCACCTGTTACGTCTATCTCCTGTCGCTGCTCCCACCTGTAACGTCTATCTCTTGTCTGCTCCCCGGTGTACGTCTATCGTCCTTCTCCTGTACTCTCACCTGTCTCTCCGTCTTATCTCCTGGTCTGCTCCACCTGTACGTCTAATCTCCGCGCTCCTGTTGCGTCTACTCCGTGTACCTTACTTATCTCCTGTCTGCTCCACCTGTCGTCTATCTCCTTCTCTGCTTCACCTGTTCATCTATCTCTGCCTGGCTCCACTGTACTCTATCTCCTTGTTCCTGCTCTCACCTGACGTCTATCGTCCTGTCTGCTCCACCTGTACAGTCTGATCTCCCTGTCTCTCCCTGTAACTCTATCTCTTCTGCTCCAACCTGTACGTCTATCTCCTGGTCTGCTCCCTGACACTATTCTTTCCCAACCGGACGTCTATCTCCCTTGCTCTGCTCTCACCTGTACTCTATCTCCTGTCCTCCACTACTCTCACTCTGTCTGTCCCTATCCTCTCTTGTCTCCCACCTGTACTTCTTGTCTCCTGGATTGCTCCCCCACCTGTACGTCTACTCCGTTGTCTGCTCCACCTGTACGTCCTATCTCCGTCTGTCTCACCGGTAACGTGCTACTCCTGTCAGCTCCACCTGTACGTCTATCTCCTGTCTGCTCCACCTGTAACTCTATCTCCTGTCTGCTCCACCTGTACTTCTGTCTCCTGTTCTGCTCCACCTGGTACGTCTATCTCCTGTCTTCTCCACCTGTACGTCTATCTCCTGTCTGCTCCACCTGTTCTGTCTATCTCCTGTCTGCTCCCCTGTCTTCTGTCCTCCTGTCTGCTCCACCTGTACGTCTAATCTCCTGTCTGCTCCACCTGTACGTCTATCTCCTGTCTGCTCCACCTGTACGTCTATCTCCTGTTGCCTCCACCTGTACGTCTATCTCCTGTCTGCTCCACCTGTACTTCTGTCTCCTGTCTGCTCCACCTGTACTTTCTGACTCCTGTCTGCTCCACCTGTACGCTATCTCCTGTCTGCTCCATCCACCTGTACGTCTATCTCCTGTCCTGCTCCACCTGTACGTCTAGCTCTCCTGTCTGCTCCACCTGTACTTCTCTCTCCTGTCCTGCTCCACCTGTACGTCTATCTCCTGTCTGCTCCACCTGTACTTCTCTCTCCTGTCTGCTCCACCTGTACGTCTATCTCCTGTCTGCTCACCTGTACGTCTATCCCTGTCTGCTCCACCTGTACGTCTATCTATCTCCGCTGTCTGCTCCACCTGTACGTCTATCTCCTGTCTGCTCCCACCTTACGTCTATCTCCTTCTGCTCCACCTGTACGTCTATCTCCTTCTGCTCCACCTGTACGTCTATCTCCTGTCTGCTCCACCTGACTCTATCTCCTGTCTGCTCCACCTGTACGTCTATCTCCTGTCTGCTCCACCTGTCGTCGCTATCTCCTGTCTGCTCCACCTGTACGTCTATCTCTTGTCTGCTCCACCTGTACGTCTACTCCTGTCTGCTCCACCTGTAACGTCTATCTCCTGTCTGCTCCACCTGTTACTGTCTATCTCCTGTCTCCTGGTCTGCTCCACCTGTACTATCTGTATCTCCTGTCTGCTCCACCTGTAACGTCTATCTCCTGTCTGCTCCACCTGTACGTCTATCTCCCTGTCTGCTCCACCTGTACGTCTATCTCCTGTCTGCTCCACCTTAACTCTGCTCACTGTCTGCTCCACCTGTACTTCTTCTCGTTTCCTGCTCCACCTGTCACTTCTTCTCCCTGTCTGCTCCCCTGTACTGTCTTCTCCTGTCTGCTCCACTGTACGTCTTACTCCGTCTCTGCTCCACCTGTACGTCTATCTCCTTTCTGCTCCACCTGTATGTTACCAATAAGTCCTCCTCCACCATGTCGTCCACCCTCCGTCTCGCTCCTTTGTCGTCCCTGTCTGCTCCACCTGTACGTCCATCTCCTGTCTGCTCCACCTGTTAACGTCTATCCTGTCCCGGTCTGCTCCACCGTACGTCCCAACCCTCCTTCTCTCCACTCGTCCTCCTGTCCTGCTCCCGTACTCGTGCTTCCAACTGTACGTCTGTCTGCTCTCCTGTACTATCTGCTCGCCACCTGTACGTCTATCTCCTGTCTTCACCTCGCTACTCGTGGCCACCTACTCTATCTCCTTTGTCCACTGACCTGTCTGCCACCTGTACGTTATCTCCGTCTGAATCTCCATGTCTGTCCACCTGTAACGCTACCACTCCTGTCTCTCCCCCTGTATACCTCTGGCCCGTATCTTCTCTGTCTCTCCACCTGTACGTCTATCTCCTGTCTGCCTCCACCTGTACGTCTCTCTCCTGTGCTGCTCCACCGTTACGTATCCTGCTCTGTCTGCTCCACCTGTCAAGCTCTTCCCTTACGTCTTATCCCACTTACCTTCTCTGTCTGCTCCACCAGTCTTACGTCCTATCTCCTGTCTGCTCCACCTGTACGTTCTATCTCGTTCTGCCCCCCTGTACGTCTACTCCTGTCTGCTGCTCACACCTGTACGTCTATCTCCTGTCTCCACCTGTACTCTTCTCCTGTCGTGCTCCACCTGTACTCTATCTCCCTGTCTGCTCCACCTGTACCGTCTATCTCCCTGCTCCCCTGCGTCTTATCTCTGTGTCACCTGTAGTACGTCTATCTCCTGTCTGCTCCACCTTACGTCTATCTCCTTTCTCCACCGCTCTGCCTGTCGTACCCTGTACTCTTCTCCTGTCTGCTCCACCTTTACTCTAGTCCCTGTCCCCCCCCCCCTGCTCCACCGTATACCCTATCTCCTGTCTGCTCCACCTGTACGTCTATCTCCTGTCTGCTACTCCTGTCTGCTCACCTAGTACTCGTCCCCTGATCTGCTCCACCTGACGTCTGTCTCCTGCTCCCTTCGCTCTCCTCTTCTTTACCTGTACGTCTATCTCCTGCGTCTGCCGTCTATCCGCCACCTGTACTTGTCCTCACTTACCCTTTTGTCTGCTCCACCTGTAATCTTGTTCTGTACTCGGGTCCTATTCCTGCGCTCGCACCGGTACCGTCTCCACTAACTCTTCTTGTGCTCGTAGCTCTCCTTCTTCACGCTGCGCTATCTCCTGTTCGCTGCTCCACCTGTAGCACTTGTCTTCTCTCTCTCTCCTGTCTGCTCCACCTGGGGGGGGGGGGGGGGGGGGGGGGGGGTCACGTCTATCGCTTCGCTCCACTGACCTTCTCCTGCTCCACCTGTAACTGTATCTCTTCTCCATGTCGTCTGTCTCCACTACTCTACGTCATGTCCCTACGTTCTCTCTCACCGTACTCTACTCTGCTCTCCGTCACCCCTCCACCCACATTTATTCGCTCACCTGTACGTCTATCTCCTGTCTGCTCCACCTGTACTCTATCTCCCTGTTGCTCCACCTGTTCGTCTATCTCCTCGCTCATCGATCTCTCTGTCTGCTCCACCTGTACTGTCTTCTCCTGTCTGCTCCACCTGTACTCTTCTCCTTCTGCCCACCTGTAACTCTGATCCCTGTCTGCTCAACTGTCGTCTATCTCCGCGTGCTCCACCTGTACTCTATCTTCCTGTCTGCCTGCCAACCTGTAGTCATTCTGTCTGCCCACCTGTCTCTATCTCCCCTGTCTCTCCTTCTCGCTCCTTTCTGCCCACCTGTTAACGTCTCTCTGCTCCTGCTCTCCACCTTTACAGTCTACTCCTGTCTGCTCCACCTGTAACGCTACTCCTCTGTCTGCGTTCTGCAATCCACTACTTCTCTGACTACTCCTGTCTGCTCCACCTGTACTTCCTCTATCTCGATGTGTCTTTGCTGCCCACCTGTACTCTATCTCCTGTTCCTGCCTCCACCTTTACGTCTATCTCCTGTCTGCTCCACCCCTGTACGTCTAACATCCTGTTCTCTCCACCCTGTACTATCCGATCTCTCCTTCCTAACCGTCTGCCTCCACCTGTACGTCATCTGCGTTCACGTCTTCTCTCTGTCTGCTCCACCTGTACCGTCCTGGGCTCACTTACGTCACTCGTCTGCCACTACGCTTTCCTGCTGCACCTGTAACGTCTCTCTTCTC
>JAACNH010004167.1:0-25279 GCA_019447015.1 Hymenochirus boettgeri | reverse complement strand
GAATGCGTAGACTATGGCGCACTATGTGCATGGGTACACACACAGCCAGAACTGCTTGGACTATGGCGCACTATGTGCTGGGTACACACACAGCCAGACTGCTTGGACTATGCGCACTATGTGCAATGGTACACACACAGCCAGGACTGCATGGAGTATGGCGCCAATCTGCATGGGCACACACACAGCCAGATTGCATGGGCTATGGCGCACTATAGCATGGGACACACCACAGCCAGACTGCTTGGACTATGGTGCACTATGTGCATGGATACACACACAGCCAGACTGCTTAGACTATGGTGCACTATGTGCATGGGTACACACACAGCCAGACTGCTTGGACTATGGCGCACTATGTGCATGGATACACACACAGCCCAGACTGCATGGACTATGGCGCACTGTGTGCATGGATACACAGACACAGCCAGACTGCATGGACTATGGGCGCACTATATGCATGGGCACACCACACAGCCAGACTGTTTAGTAGACACTACTAGTAGTAGTAGGGTGCATTGTTTAGCTAGAGAGACTACTAGCAGTTCTAGGATGCACAGTCTAGCTAAACACTACTAGTAGTACTAGGGTGCACTGTGTAGCTAGAGACAACTAGTAGTACTAGGGTGCACTGTCTAGCTAGACACAGTAGTAGTAGCCGTGTGCACTGTCTAGCTAGTGTAGCTAGACAGTGCACACTAGTACTTCTAGTAGTCTCTAGCTAGAGAGTACACCCTAGTACTACTAGTAGTCTCTAGCTAGACAGTGCACCCTAGTACTTCTAGTAGTCTCTAGCTAGACAGTGCACCCTAGTACTACTAGTAGTGTCTAGACAGTGCATACTACTACTAGTAGTTTTAGCTAGAAATTGCACCCTAGTACTACTAGTAGTCTCTAGCTAGACATTTCAACCCTAGTACTACTAGTAGTCTCTAGCAGAGTGCTCCCTAGTACTACTAGTAGTCTCTAGCTAGAGAGTGCATTCTAGTACTATCTAGTAGTCTCTAGCTAGACAGTGCACCCTAGTACTACTAGTAGTCTTTAGCTAGACAGTGCACCCTAGTACTTCTAGTATTCTCTAGCAGACAGTGCAACCTAGTTCTTCTAGTAGTCTTTAGCTAGACAGTGCACCTAGTACTTCTAGTAGTCTCTAGCTAGAGAGTGCACCCTAGTACTACTAGTAGTTCTAGATAGACAGAGCACCCTAGTACTTCTAGTAGTCTCTAGCTAGACAGTGCACCTAGTACTACTAGTAGTCTCTAGGTTAGAGGTGCTCCCTAGTACTAATAGTAGTCTTTAGCTAGACAGTACAGCCTAGTACTTCTAGTAATCTTTAGCTAGAGAGTGCACCCTAGTACTACTAGAGTCTCTAGCTAGACAGTGCACCCTAGTACTTCTAGTATTCTCTAGCTAGACAGTGCACCCTAGTTCTTCTAGAAGTCTTACTGACAGTGCACCCTAGTACTTCTAGTATTCTCTAGCTAGACAGTGCACCCTAGTTCTTCTAGTAGTCTTTAGCTAGACAGTGCACCCTAGTACTTCTAGTAGTTTCTAGCTAGAGAGTGCACCCTAGTACTACTAGTAGTCTCTAGTAGACAGAGCCACCTAGTACTTCTAGTAGTCTCTAGCTAGACAGTGCACCCTAGTACTACTAGTAGTCTCTAGGTAGAGAGTGCTCCCTAGTACATAAAAGTAGTCTTTAGCTAGACAGTACAGCCTAGTACTTCAGTAGTTTTAGCTAGAGAGTGCACCCTAGTACTACTAGTAGTCTCTAGCTAGACAGTGCACCCTAGTACTACTAGTAGTCTCTAGCTAGACAGTGCACCCTTGTAATACTAATAGTCTTAGGTAGAGAGTGACACCCGAGTACTTCTAGTAGTCTTTAGCTAAACAGTGCACCCTAGTAATACTAATAGTCTCTAGCTAGAGAGTGCACCCTAGTACCTTTAGTAGAATGGAGCTACACAGTGCACCCGTACTACTAGTAGTGTCTAGCTAGACAGTGCACCCTAGTGCTACTAGTAGTGTCTAGCTAGACAATGCACCTTAGTACTACTAGTAGTCTCTAGCTAGACAGTGCACCTAGTACTACTAGTAGTCTCTAGCTAGACAGTGCACCTTAGTACTACTAGTAGTGTCTAGCTAGACAGTGCCCCCTAGTACTACTAGTAGTCTTAGCTATACAGTGCACATACACACAGTTATATAATCGATATAATTTTTCAGGGGATTATATTTAGTTTAATGCCATTTACTCGGGTGGTAATTTACAGTTTATTGTTGTTCTTTAGTTCTCCTAAAAGCACCATTCAATAATTCGGCTCGACCGACCTTCATTTCAGTGTATCTGTCAGACAGTCGGTCCAAAATATTGGATGGTTTCTTCAGCCGGACATGACCGTCGTGTGACCATTCGGTGGTCCGAATCAGATGAACGAATGATCGGACGCATCAGAAACTGATGGATGTGGCAAGTTTCGCGCGATTGACAGTCCTTCGTCCTGGCCGACAGGAACAGTTGCATGAAAGATATTTGGAAGCTTTGAAGAATAGCTGCCAGTAATTTTGTGTATATGGTTTTCACTTTGAAGTCAGCCACATAAAAAATAATGAAATATTAATAAAGGAGCAATTTAAAATACGTTTTAGGAATTCAAAGGGAATCTTAACTATAATTGCCTCAAATAATCATAAAGGATTCACAGTGTGTGAAGAGTGATAGATTAATTGTAGCAATTATATCGGTTTGAGATCAGATAGAGAAGGACGAGAGAGTTAAAAAACAGCAAATAGTGTACGGTAAATAGCGTACATAGTTACATAGTAATTAAGGTTGAATAAAGACAGACGTCCATCAAGTCCAACTATTCACTTTTTTTTTTTTTTTTTTTTAAACCTACCTAAGTTGATCAGAGGAAGGCAAAAAAAAAACAGCCTAAAAAGGGGGAAAAAATTCCTTCCGACTCCAAACGGCAACGGAAAGTATCCCGGATCAACCAGATCTATATGCATTAATACCAGTATATTCTCAATATTTTTAGTTTTAGAAACTTATCCAGGCCTTTTTTAATGTTATTCAATGAACTTGCCATTACCACATCTGCTGGAAGACAGTTCCACAGTTTCCCATTCTCACGTAAAGAAACCTCTCCTAACCTGAAGATGAAAATTCTTCTTCCAACCTTAAAGGATGTCCACGTGTCCTCGATATGACCTATAGTGAACAATGCACCAGAGAGTTCATTGTATGGGCCATTAATCTATTTTGTATAAAGTTATCATGTCCCTACGCAAACCGCCGTTCTCAGCCCTAACTGTCTAATCTGCCTGCATATTCAAGCCCTCCATTCCCCTTATATTTTAGTTGTCCTTCTCTGAACTGCCCCAATTTCCAAGATGTCCCTTTTGTATATGGGATTCCAAACTGCACCGCATATTCCAAATGAGGCCTTACCAGGGCCTTGTAAAGAGGGAGAATAATATTTTTCTCTCTTGAATCTATTCCCCTTTTTATACAAGACAATATCTTGCTAGCTTAGCTGTTGTACTGGCATTGTTTGCTACCGGCTAAGTCTGTTATCTACCAGAACCCCCAAATCTTTTCCATTACAGATGTAATTAACACAGAGTTATTTATGGTGTAGATGGCACAGGGATTATTAAATCCCAAATGCATCACCTACATTTATCTACATTGAATCTCATCTGCCATTCTGCTGCCATTTTGATAATCTATCTAGGTCTGCTTGCAGCATTTGCACATCATTGGAAGTTTCCAAAGCTCTGCATAATTTAGTGTCATCAGCAAACACAGAGACCTTGCTCTAAATGCCCCCTTCTAAGTCAATTATAAACAGATTAAACAGAAGCGGCCCCAGTACAGAACCCTGAGGCACTCCGCTTAGAACTTTAGCCCACATAGATGTAGCTCCATTAACCACCACTCTTGTTTGCGGTCCAATAACCAGTTCTCTATCCATGAACAAATGTTTTCTTCAAGGCCAACAGTCCTCAGTTTATACATTAGTCGCTATGGGGCACAGTATCAAAAGCTTTTGCAAAATCCAAATATACCACATCACATGCTGTGCCTGAGTCCAACTTCTTACTCATTCCTTCATAAAAACCAATTAAATTGTCTGGCATTATCTATTTCTCATAAATCATGCTGACTACTACTAATAAGATGATCTCTGGAGACAAAGTCAGGATATGGTCCCTTAACAAAGTTTCCATCACCTTCCCTACCACTGATGTTAGGCTTACAGGTCTATAGTTACCAGGCTGTGAACGACTACCTTTTTTGAATATTGGTATACATTGGCTTTTATCCAATCCAGCGGCACGTCCCCAGACAAAAGCGAATCTGAAAATATGAGAAACAGTGGTCTAGCTAGAAATGAACTAAGTCTTTTAAATCCTAGGATGCATCCATCTGGCCCTGGTGCTTTATTGATATAACTTGTCCAATTGTTTTCCGTTCCATATCCTCTATCCAATGTGAAAAAATCTTCATTTCTTCCCTGCATATTGCTACATCCCTACTGTAAGGACAAGGATTCTCAACAGTTAACCGATTGTAAAAAAACGGTTTAGCAGATTAGCCTTTTCGGCATCCTCTACAAACACCTCAGCTCCATTATTAATGGTCCCACATTCTCAGTCCTCATCTTTTACCATTTATATACCTAAAAACATTTTGGGGTTGGACTTGTCTTGTTCGGCAATCCGTATTTCATTTTCTATTTTAGCTAGTTTAATTGCTTTTTGCACTCTTTATTACAGTTTTGTACTCCCTGTAAGCTTTTCTGTGCCTTCTGTTTTCAAAATTTTAAAAGCCCTTTTCTTTTTTTCCATTTCCCTTTTTACCTGAGCATTAAGCCATGCAGGACTGGACCTAATTTTTTTACACTTGTTACCTAAAGGTACGATTTTGGAAATGTAATAGTTTAATATCCCTTTAAAAGTGGTCCACATCTGCTCAGTTTCTTTACATGAAACAGTCCCCCCAGTCTATGAGCAGGAGCGATTCCTTTAAAGCATAAAATTTTTTCCTAAAGTTAAAAGTTTTGTTAAGCCAGTGCACTTTAGTTTTTGCAACCTATATTAAATGACACTATATTATGGTCCATATTCCCTAAGCTTCCCATTACCTTCAATCAAAATGAGCTCAGGGTTATTAGATATCACCAGATCCAACAACGCATTTGTCATAGTAGGAACTTCTACCATCTGCGAAAGAAAATGCTCATATAGGAAATTTAAGAACTTTATAACTTTAGAGGTGCTGCAGTTCCATTAACTCCAATCTATTTCAGGGTAGTGTAAAATCCCCCATAACCAGAACATGCCCATACCAGCAGCCTTCGCCAACTGCATATGGAGATTCATTTCCACTCTTCCCCGGCATTTGGCGGCTTAAACATACTTCCAACAATTAATTTACCTACCTTCTTGCTTCCTGTACACAGTTCCACCCATAATGTTTCTGCCGTATCGTTTGCTCCCCATCTATTCCATCTTTTAAATTTGGCTTCAATTCCTGTTTTAACATACAACAACTCCTCCTCCTTTGTATTAACTCGGTCATGTCTAAATAAGGAGTATCCTTCAATATTACTGTCCAGTCGTGTGATCATTAAGCCATGATTCTGCTATACCAAACATCATACCTTTCCTTTAACGCATTATTTCAAGTTCGCGGTTTTTCCAGCCAGACTCCTTGCATTTGTAAACATACATTTTAGATTATCAATTGATTTACTTCCATACATGGTCGTACATGCCTCCTTTTCCTCTATGCTCCCCCTCCCCCTTCTCCTCCCTCCGTTGTATTAATAGCCCCCAGATCCCTAACTTCTCTATCTACCCCTGTGTAGTTAAACATTCCCTCCCCCCCATACCTAGGTTAAAATCTCTAAACCCCTAGCCATCTTCTCCCCAAAACAGCTGCAACATCACCATGAGGTGCAATCCGTCCTACTAAAGAGCCTGTAGCCAACAGAAAATCAGCCCAGTTCTCTAAAAACCCAAACCCCATCTCCTTACACCACTCTCTTAGCCACGCATTTATACTCCTGAGCTCCGTTGTCTCCCTAGCGTAGCACGTGGCTGCTGGTAGTATTTCTGAAATCACTACCCTGGAGGTCCTTGTTTTAACTTGGCCCCTAATTCTTGGAAATCATTTTAAGAACTCACCTCACCTCTTAACTTGTCATTGGCACCAATGTGAACCAAGACCGCCGGGTCACTCCCAGCCCCACCCATAATCTGTCTACACGATCCACCACATGTCGAACCCTAGCACCAGGCAGAACAACACACTGTTCGGCATGTAGGGTCTTGGCGACAGATTACCCTATCTACCCTACTAATAATGGAGTCCCCTACCACTACCACCTGCCTATCCTTCTAACCTCAGTTCTTCCCTCCCTTGTATTGGAGATGGCCGTCCCTGGGTGCTCCATACATGCTGCTTCCGAGCCATGTCCTCCACATCTTCACCTAAAATGGCAAATACTGTGTGATCGACCAGCTGGGAAGAAGCGTCCCTATCTTCCCTCCCCTACTTCCCTGGTGACCTACAAATCTATTTCCTTCTCCACCTTATTCTGCCCCATGTCCACCTCCAGTTTACTGGCCCCTGCAGTACCTGCATTTCCCCCAGGTTTGCCCGCCTGCCATGCTGCAAGTTTACCCTTAGATTCTGGACCTCGATTCCAAATGGGCAACCCACTCACTTCTGAACACATAATAGGTCCCCTGGGGCGGCTGCTCAAGATCCCATACATGCGGCAGGATGCGCATTGCACCAACAAAACGTCATACTAAACAGCATGGTAAATAGAGCACGGTAAATAGATTACGGCAAATAGTGTACGGTAAATAGAGTATGGTAAATAGGTTTGGTAAATAGCATATAGTAAAAAGGCTATGGTAAATAGTGTACAGTAAATGGAATATGGTAAATAGGGTACGGTAAATAGAGTACAGTAAATAAAGTATAGTAAATAGAGTATGGTAAATAGAGTATGGTAAATAAAGTATGGTCAAATTGTGTAAAGTAAGTCTAAAACCCATATTCACACATTGACACAAAATTCAGGGCTGGGCTGACATTTATAGACAGGTTGTTTTTTTTAGATAAAAATATTCTGTTGTAATAATCTGTGGGTGTATGGGCTTTTATTGATTGGTTTGTTATCAGAAAAGCGTGATTGTGTGTGCTATGAGAAGCTGGTATGTGAAACACACACCCTTGCAATCTCTCAATAATGGCATGACGTAGGGTCAATCACCACTGGCTGACCTCATCATGACATGTCTGGGCAGTGATAAAACTGATTATTATTCAATGGAAAGGGTGAGGCTACAAGAAACCTGCACATTACATGGCAATTGCTCCTCAAAGTGTGCTTTTTTCAAAAGGAAAGAATCTCCGAGAACTTGAAGCAGATCCAATTGATTGACAACAATGACCGGTAATGGTTGTTCAATCTGGGTATCGTACAATCAGATGTGCCGACAAAAATAGCTTTTTCAGCTTTCCAACAGAAAAAAATCATATCAGCCGCATACACAGTGCAGATAGTAGATACCTGGATCCTATCGTGTACGGCCAACATCATGCCAAATGAAAACTATCGATATTTCTAAAAAAATAATTTCTTTGCAAAATTCTTGTGAAGGTTCTCTATATATTTATCCATCAGGGTCATGGTATATTGTAATATTCATTCATCCAGGTCATGTATATCTGTAATATTCATCCATCCGCGGTATGGTATATCGTAATTCATCCATCGGGTCATGGTATATTGTAATATTCATCCATCCGGGTCATGGTATATCTGTATATTATACCATCCGGGTCATGGTATCTAATATTATTCATCCAGGTCATGGTATATCGTAATATTCATCATCCAGGTCATGGTATATCTGTAATATTCATCCATCCGGGTCATGGTATATCTGTAATATTCATTCATCCAGGTCATGGTAATCGTTATTCCCATCCAGGTCATGTATATCTGTCAATATCATCCATCCATGTCATGGTATATCGTGAATATTCATCCATCCAGGTCTGGTATATCTGTAATATTCATTATCCAGGTCTTGGATATCTGTAATTATTATCCGGTCATGTCATGTTTTATCTGTTGTATTCAGTTAGATTCACTATACTTCTCAATTCAGAGTCAGCAAAACAATCCACCAACAATTCTATACATTTTTCCCTCTTACGAAAACTATCTGCTATATATCTATTTAGTATAGCAGCCAGGGAATGCTGGGAGAGGTAACTTGCAAAACACTGAAAAGGCCACAGGGTGGACACCCCTGATCTATAAGAACATATAACAGAAAGACTCAGCTAAATGTCCATCTGTGATTGGTATTATGTCTGATGCATAGGAAAACGCTGTTATAGCAGCAGCACATTGCATGTGATCAATGGATACGTAGTTTAGCTCAGAAATAACAAAAATCTAAAAAACTGTGTATATTTAATTAGAAAATAATCAGCAGGATCTCCTGTGAGGATTGCTTGCCATTAGTAGTATAAATATTTCATATTAATAGATCCCTTTATAATGAATACCCATTGTGTGTGACGGATTCCAGACTATAGTAACAGGTTTGTGTGTTGGTGCTGTGAATGTACTGCTGATTAATTATTCTAAACATCACCAAATGATATATCACCAATGATCGTAACAGACCAATACGAATAATTCACATGCATCAATGTCATAAATCCACGGAAAGGTTCATTCACAATCTGTTCTGTGGAATGGACATCCAACAATATCTGGTGAGTGCAGTCTAGTTACAATGCACAAAGATGTAACTTACCATGGGAGCAGCACACGGGGACAGCCAATTTTCATACCTGCTTTTACACATCAGCCGCTAGGCGGTTTTTGTAGCTGATGCAGGGAGCAGGAGGAGGGAACATTATAGTTTTGATGGGAGGATTGATTTTCAAATACATCACTTATGCAAGGTCTGAAAATTGATTTAAAAGCAAATAGCAGCACAATGGAAAAAGTGTTTTAAAATTATTTTAAAACCCCTATGTGATTATTGCAGAAAGTTTGGCAGACAGATTTCCAGTGCATTTTTATTTTTATGTAAAAAATCTTACCTTACTTTTGTAGGCAATAAAATATATGTATTACGTAGCCATCAATACGGTTCTCCAAATTTTTATATACGCGACTGAGATAAAACAGATTCATCTATTAAAAAGTGTCTACAAAACCATTATGGCACATCTAGCACAGGATCTAATCGGCATGTGAAGTAGTCCCATCAGATACTGGCCTCTAAAGATTCGTAATGGGAAAATGCCATTCGCTTGCACTGAGGCAGTATTGGTAGTGCATTGAAAGGGGAGGGCAATAGAAAGCGCATAACCAGTTCCCTATGTATGTTTACGTGAAATTGATTTGTTCTCTCACACTAATCCGTAGATTGGTGGCACAAACTAAAATACTTAAATTAGTAATTTCTTTTATAATAAGCAAAATAGCTTGTGATCTACTTACGCTACTGTATGTAAAGCAAAACATTAACAGATGCATTGTGATAAAGAAAAAAAGTCACAGAGCAGAGGTATACTTTGTCACCTACTCTGTTTTAAAAATGGTGATTGTCCACCTTGATTTGTGAATAGGCCTTGAAGTCATCTTGCATTAACATAAGGGTTTATGGACATGGCTAAGTTTCATTCATATAGCAAGAATAAAAACAAAACATGTTCATATTTTTTAACCACACAGAAAAATAACCCAGAAGTTTGTTCCATGATATTTGGTCATTATAAGAAAGTCTCATCATGCTAAGAATATAATATATGCACCAACAGGCGCATCCCTCCTGTTTTTGGAGATTAAGTCACGCTAACCGATGATATATCGGTTAGGTGACTAAACCCCTTCCTTGCGGAGGCTGCGTGGCTAATGTGAAGTTAACCTCCCGCAGCCACTGAAGCGATGTATTATGCCGAAATCGGCGTTTTTTATAGCGGCACTTTAAATGCCAGCTATAGCTTGCGCGTTTAAAAGGGCTCGGAATAGAAAACAGCACCAGGTAGCGATGTTCTCAAGCGCCGCTATCAGCATATAACTCCGGGTGCTGTTTGCACTATGTTGCCGATTTAGACGTGGTGCTACCGCGTGCATGCCCTGATAGTGGCTACCCCTAAAAAACCACTACTCAATCTAGACTCTACAGGATATCTACAGCACAACTGGCAAAACACTAGTCTGACAGTTCTATCTGTACCAGTATTAAATTGGTGTCTTTAGGTTAGCGCCACACATATCTGTTTTTAATGTGCGTTAAAATCGCGCACTAGTGTTGGGCGATTGATCACAGTAGGTAGCTTTGGTCGCTTGCGATATGCTCTAGAAACGAATCGCTCACCATTTCATATCCATCCATACATAGAAAAGAACATAATTATATAAATACATATATCTCTGTTTTTTGCAGGAATGAAGAAATCTCACATTCAGGTCCAACTAAAGGAATCCTTCCCAATGAGCTTGTGCATAGGAAGATTAAATAGCCTTTTGTAATGACTTTTTTGAATATCATCTTTTATCTTTATGGAAATCTGTGTTTCAAGTATAATTAAATCAATTCAGCTGGCTGTTTCAGTAATGAAGACATTTCACCGTCATACATTTAGACGGCTCTTAACATCTGGATGATGGGGGAAATGCTTTCAATTACTAAAACGGTCCAGCTAATTGACTTAATATCTACTTGAGATACAATGACCTGGATGACTCGAAAACATTTATAGGAGATCTTATGTCTGCCTTCACCAAGGATTCCCAGCTGACAAATGATACGGAATAGTGCCTGCAGCTAAAAACAAAGAGAAGGAACAACTTAAACCCATTCCAAACAGCCCTGAAACACAACTCACCACATGCAGACACTTAGACTATGTGCAGAGTACCCCCAAGACATTAGAGCCAAGCACACCAACCAGGCCAGTCAGTAAAAAGACCAGTTAGCAAAGGGCTCAGATTTCCGTTTCTTACAGGTATTACACAAGAGCATCACAAATATCTACATGCAGGCGCTTGGCTTTGCTGCTTCTTCCCTGATCATTTTCATGTTTTTTAAGTGGTCATTATCAAAAGAAATGGTTAAACATTCCATGATTGTTGCACATATCTTGGCTTGAAAGGGATTATAACTTATGAGAAGTACCTGGAGGAGATAAATAAGCTGTGAAAGGAAAACCAAGATAAAAAGATGGCCTTAATGGAAACCCACGATAGAGAGTCAGCAAATAGGAAAGCCCAGAAAAATAACTATTTTAGAAGGCTATTTAATATTTGCCAAATGCTTAGGATCACACATATAGTACAGTAAAGAATAGTCCAGGCACAGGTGTATAGAATGGTAAAGCTAGTTAGTAAAATCAAGTACAGATATATAGAATAGTAAATTATAGTATGGTATGAGGATAGTTCAGTACAGCATCAGTAATGGATAGTATCAGGCTAGTATTACCAGTACTAACCAGTAGTATGGTAAAGGATATAATAGTATGGTAAAGAACTGGATAGCACCAGTACAGGATATTATAAAATTGTAAATTATTGCACGGTTAAGGATAGTAAACTACAGTACAGTTCAGAGATTTATGTCTGTAGAGTTTATTTTATAAAGCAACACTGTAATACAAATATGGGGATAAGTGCAAGCATTTTACAGATAAAAAAATTAAATAAAATGTCATACATAGGTTAAATATATATATATAAAATGAATTAATTGATTAAGTGTGGCAAGCCTTGACATATTGGATGAGATTGCTGCACTGAAGAGCTTAAATCTACAGTGAGAGTGGGAACATACAGATATCAGTCGGGATGGAACAAAGTGCATTGACCGATGATGCTATCATTTATTATTGTGTGCACTAGATCAAAAGATTAGATTTGAAAGATTTAATGCAGGCACATCCCACCCTCCCGGGAGTCGGAGGGAGTCTCCCGGATTTTGGGGTGGTCTCCCTCACACCCGCGAGACCACCACCAAACTCCACAACCCTAACTTAACTGGCAGCTCTGCCTCCGAAGCTCCTATTTTCTTGGCATGCTTTCTTCTGTGACGTAATTTACGTCACGCCTTCCCCTAACCACGCCTCTTCTGTGCGTAAATTACGTCACTGTAATGGTCTGCCCCATCAACCGCCCCTTTCGGTGGTCTGCCTAGCTCCACCCCATTTGTGACATAATTGATGTCACATCAGTCAGCTCGCCCCCTTCTCCCCACCATGCCCGGAAGCCAGGTTTGGAAGGGTTGGATGTCTGTTAATGGATGTCCTACAGCAAAGTGATAGAGGGATTTAAATTCAGGGGTTCTATCTTACTATCCTTTACTATAAAACTAAAAGGATAGTAGTGTAGGATAAGGTGATACCTTTTTTATTATGGGCCAACGTTCACTATAGACAGCTTTTGAGAGATAACTCTCTCTTTCCTCAGTACTGTTTGAGAATGAAGAGAGAAGTGTATCTCTCGAAAGCTTGTCTAATAAAATACGTGTGTTGGTCCATAATAAAAAAGTATCACCCTATAGCCTGCACTACTCATCCTTTTAGTATATAGTTAAAGGATAGTACAGTAAAGGATATTATAGAGGACAGTGTTATTATAGTAAGTAAAGGATTATTATAGGATAGTATAGTAAGAAAGTAGAGGAAAGTAGAGTACAGATAGGTAGGGTGCTTTCTACAGCAAAGCTCATAAACCTTTCACAATATCCAGTGAAAACAAGGTGACCTAGAGGGTTAGTTCATGAGAACCAGAGCACAACTGATGGGATTGTACAGACTGGCAGGTTTCCTCATAAGCTATTTAGCCTCAATGCTGCAATTATTTAACATCTTTCCTATTACGAGGTTATCTCTTGCTGGCAACTGCAAACGTTTCAATTTGTCATCACTGTCATTAACATCTTTTGTTCTTCTGTAATTTTATTTGTATCTCTACAACAAGAACTTAGGTCACCCCTGAGTGCTGCATGTGGATGAATGACCAGATATTAGAAGACACTGCTGATAGAATACCTTCGGGTAATTGCTATGGGGAATGCCGAGAACGGTTTTCTGTAAAACCAGTGGCATCTGTGTTATACTGAGAAGCAACTTCCTAGAAGCAAGGATGAGACTTCCTTAAAAATAAAACTTTGATACTAGGTAATACATGCCCACAATAAGACCATTCGATCATCTACTGACAAAACAGGCAAACCTCCATTTACTTGTTCAAGCTAATCTACCAATACAAGAACTCTGGTATGCACTCCATACGACTATAGAAATAACTAGACTATGACATGTTATAGAGTTTTGTCCCTGAGGGTTGTACATACTTGTCACTTAAGTAAACAACAGATATACAAGGTGTGTGGTTATACCAGCAGCTCTACTTCTCTGCTCGCAAGATCAGTTTCCCCAACAATCCCCCCATTTGTTTGCATCCACCATGAATGAAAATAGTACCGTATATAACTCGAGATAAGCCCGACTCGAGTATAGCACTGAGGCACCACATTTTTGCCTCAAAATTAGAAACAAACTGATTGACCCGAGTATAAGCCTAGGGCTGGGGGGACAGTAGCCATGCAGACACCATTACCTTTTTACTATAGGTGGTTGGAACTACAACTCCCGCATCCAGCATGCTGGGAGTTGTAGTTCCCAAACATCTACAGTGGAAAGGTATTAGGGTGGGGGACAGTAATGCCATACAGTAAACCCTAATACCTTTCCACTGTCATGTTTGGAAAACTACAACACCCAGCATGCTTGGTGCTGGGAGTTGTAGTTTCCAACCACATAGTAAAAAGGTATTGGGGTTACTGTATGGCATACTGTCCCCCACCCTAATACCTTTCCACTGTAGATGTTTGGAAACTACAACTCCCAGCATGCTTGGTTGCTGGGAGTTGTAGTTTCAACCACATACGTAAAAAGAAATGTGGGTGTCTCCGCATGGCACTACTGTCCCCCCAGCCCTCCCCCCAGTACCCCCAGCCCGCCCCCAGTCCCCCCCCAGCTCACTTACCCGGACCTGGTCTTCATCTTCCTCTCTGCCAATCCACAAGCAGCCGCGAGTCCCGGCCGGCAGTTCCCATTACTGTTCGCGGTGCGCGATGACGTCATCCGCCAGCGTGAGTCGATGATCGTGCACCTCGCGCAACCGCGAAGAACTACTGGGAACTGCCGGCCGGACTCGCGGCTGCCTCTGGATTGAAGGTAAGTTGCTACTGACTCGAGTATAAGCCAAGGTTTTTAGGTTAATTTTTTAAACCTAAAAACTCGGCTTATACAGCGTTATACGGTATGATGAAGCTGAAAGACCGCCTGTCAGAACAAAGTAGAGTTGCTCACTGCAATCAGCAATTAACTGTCCACTGTGCACTAAATATATAGGGAGGTAGGAACATGGCTCTCACCTTCCATACATTCTATTTTGATAGGGGGAGGATTTAGATTTTTATTGCCTTTGAAGAGACTTACCTACATCCCAGCTCCAAATGGTTCTCGCGTAATGTCCCCCCAAAGTAAAAAAAAACTGACCCAACCAGGGAAATTGTAAAGCATGCTGGGGTTTGTAGTTTCCAACAATCTGGAGTGCAGAAATTGAGGGTTAGTGTGTGGGATCCTATCCAATTAAAGAGCAACTAATGCATACAACAATATACGGTAAGATTCAGGAGAATGGTATATGTTACTGTATTGTTTTGAGGCTTAGTTGCCCTTTAAATGGACAGCAGCATTCCCATACAGATATAGTATACTGGATTTGGCTATTATTGTATGGGACTACTGTATGGGAATTCTCCAAGGGCAACTAAAGCCCTTAAGACAAAAACAGAACAGAGGCTAGTAGATGGCCATATTTTCTACCCTCGACTTATACTCGAGTCAATCATGTTTTACCAATCTTTTTTGGTCAAAATAAGTACCTCGACCCCTATCGACTCGGGTCGACTTATATTCGAGTATATACCCGGTAGCGGTTGGGCCTGGGGCACTATCCCTACAACATATTAAAAATGATCAAAAGGGGTGGAATGCCTTTAATGGTCAATTTGAAAAGATTTCGGCAGCACTTGCTGAAATTATGGTACTATCACAGTGTATTCACATACCCAAGAGAAAGATGATTAGGTCATTCTATGCCGCAACCCTTTAGAATCTGATATTATTTGCTGCGGTGAAGTCCTGAGTTCTAATCCACCTTGGACCACATCTGCAAGGGGTTGTAGTTGCTCTACAGGTACTCAGATTTCCCACAATTGCACAGAATACGAGTTGTTGAATGTATCTATGTAATAGTAAACACTATGGAAGATGTTGGCGCTATATAATTCTGAATAATAATAACTATTTCCCCACTCCTAAGTTAGAAGTAAACTGAGCATCACTGAGTAATGGAAGTAAATGGATTCCCTGCTTTCTGCATGATAACATGTGAATGGATTGTTCTCAGAGCAATACAAGTTGTACATTATAGGAAACACGTCTACTTCCAATCAAAATAACTAACTTTGTCTATACCTTCCCTTTAAACCTATAACATCATTTCATCCCCCTGTAGCAGAGATTATTCATATTGACATTTTAAACAAAGCCTTTTAAGCAGTGGAAACATTTCCACTCCTCACCTTGAAACAATTACATCAAAAAGCATTCAGTTCTGCTTCATGTTACTCCCTAGTAACAAGAGACGCTATCAGATTAGCAGTGGAAATAACTCACTGGATAGCCTTCCGTGACTGATAACTGGCTCCACTCCAGACACACAGCAAACTGGACATGGATCCCACACACCTGCTAAACCTGAATCACCTCCAAAATCTTTCTTTCCTTCCCATGTTGCAAGCATAAGGTTACACACAATTATAAATCCACTTAAGGCACAGTAAGGCTGTATTTATCTCTAGGCAGAGCCTCAAACTAAGCCCACCCATTAAAACCTTTAATTATCATGCTGCATGTGGGCCTTGTGTGTGGTATTTTTTAAACAAAAATCAAATGTTATGTGTTTGATTTTCTGGAATTTTTGGCCGAATGCACCATTTTTTTAGAAAAGGCAGCTAGAAAGCTTAGAGAGAGAGGGGCCAAAAGGAGCAAAAATATAGCATGAGACTGCAAGATGCCTTCTGTTTAAGAAGGTGTTTTTTCCATGTTTCATGCTCAGTGAAGGTTTTTTGCTCCTTTTGCCCCCCCTCTCCCTAAGCTTTCTAGCTGCTTTTCTAACTTACGCCCAAGTCCTACACCATAGAGCCATGAATCTGTATTTTGCACTGACAGAGACTACAAGATCGAAACATTTTTTTGCAGGTCAGATGATTGGCTCTATATATTAAGCTATATTGCATGTATTAAGGCCAGCGCGTTCTGGATACATGCCATAAGCTAAGGACATAAAGGAGATTTTGCATATCTCCGCCCCTTATTGGGGAACATGGGAGTAAGAAATTACTTCTTGTTTCTTAGGTTTGGGCAATGCTATTCATATAGCATGAACTGCAAGATGCCTTCTGTTTCCTCCAAAAAAACCCCCAAAAAAACACACCCGTATAAAAATAAAAACTAGATATCTGTTAATCTAACCTTATCAGTCATGAGTGTGACAAACCTGTTGCTGTGGGTCCTTGTACTGTAGTATAGAAAAGCCGAACAGTGATCGGTATATGTGAGGCAGCATTGAATGATCTTCCATATTCTCTTAAAGAAAAAATCATGTGGTGTGTTAGCCACCACAGCCAAAAAAATGTGTACTGTGTGTACACCCTCTTAAAAGGTATAGTTCACACTTCCCTTTTTGATTAATAAAGAACGGTTGAAAGTTTTAACACCGTGTTCCGGCTCCTGTAACAGTAATTGAAGAACGGCGGTAAGACACGGCTCCTTTACAACCTGTTCTTCAATAAAACTGAATAGCCAAAAAATGATTTGTCCCAGTGGAGATACAGCCCTTACACTAGCATTCCCCGGCAACTGTAACATCCCGGCAACTGTAACAGTAACGTTGACGGTGGTTTTTCAATCACTTTGAGTGTTAATGCCGATCCAATGTATATCAATCCACCAGGCAGTAGGAGCAGTATATGATTAAACATTGCAAGCGATGTTAAATTCACTTGCACAGGGGATTGGTACATTTTCCATTTACAGCATATATATATAAATACATATAGATGTGATGGGAACTGATGGCTTAGGAAAAAAAACACTTACTTGGTGCTGATGGAAAAAGTAAAAAGGACATGTATGTACACGCTGCACCCACAGGAATACCATGTGGTAAACGACTAGCACATTACTAGAGACAATTACAAGAGAAGCAATAGGAAGTCTTAGTCTAGATTGGGACGTAGGGCTTTGATCATACAGGGGGCTTATTATCAATTGTCATTTAAAGATGGGACCTGGCACTAACCTTCAGGGTTTAACCCTCACAGTAACAGGGGCGTGGCCTGGATTAGATACAGACTGTTTGGTTTTGTTGGTCATGATGACGAAGATACAGACATATATTAACAAATAGGACACCGTGAGTGTAGATTAAATAACTAAATGAACATGGTCTTGCTGCCCCAACAACTGCATTGACGGTAACCTGACAGGGACAACCATATTCCCTGGACATAATTAGTGAATGGAAAGTCGTTTGATAGAAAATCATTCATTTTTAATATTAATATTTTCCCTGTTGATTGAAAGAAGTTAACGATCCCAACATACAAGGCATTTCATCACTGTCATAAACACAGCAATGTTTAAAGGGCAACTATGGCCACAACAGCTATCGCTAGAAAGTGCAGAATACCTGATATTGGCCATCAAGCAGTCACTGGCAACACCAATAAAGTTCTTTATTCCTGACTAACAGACTGCCGATTGGATAGTCCTTAGTTGACCATGTGCAGTGACCACCCGTACTACACCGGGACCCCAATGAAAATTTAAACCTGGCCAACCCCAATACGCTCAAGATCCACACACCCAACACCTCCCCACACACCCCACCCATATTAAGGCCCGGACCACTGAGCCAAAACACCAAGGATTTTCCCTTTAACATACACTACCAGAATATATCAATGGGGTCATAGGCATAGAATAATGAATCACATTATAACTAGAAAGATGGGGTCCTCTTGTGCCAGTTTACAGTGGCTGTTGCGGTGGTGCCCTTTGTATGTGGGAGGGTATTAATTCAGGGTCAGACAACTAGACGCGTCTAATCAGTTTTAATGGACATGCATTTTATGGAGATTGCAGCAGACCCTTCTATGTCACGTTAAGAATTGTCTTCTAGGGATTAAACGCCATGAAGAATTATTTTGTGTGAGAAATCCATTCGCTTTAACTGCACAGCATCTTAACTGTGGACCTCTAATGGCTATTGGCTTTAGGAGACGATTTTCAGTCACTCAAATTCTAGTGTAACTTCTGCCCAGCACTGATTGACTTGTACCGGTCTCTGCTTTTTACCACAGGTACCTCGCTACACTACAGAGTAGCATGTCTTTTTTTACCATGTTTTTCTTAGGACTTCTCTGACTTGGTTGCTTTCTAAAGCGTGACACAGCTGGGTTTTATTAAAGAAAAATGATTTGTGATGGTGCCAGGTATAAAATGGATTACAAAATGGATTTCAGGCATAAATCACAAGCGAAAATCCTTTTTACCTTCCCCAAGATTTGTATTAAATACAGAATACGAATCTGCTGCCAACCAAAATACTTTACAACTCCATCATCCATCCCTTTCCGTGGGTTCATTACCTGATAAATGTTCTGGAACTATTTCAGGGATTGCCACTATACACACTTTAAAGTATAGAAGGGTTTAGCAGGGGCGTGTTTAGGGGGGATTATGGTGCCTGGAATCCCCCTTTCGCCTGCTTAATGCTTTCTACTTCTCCTGGTGCCCATAGACTGTTACAGGGATTGTTATATAGATTGTTACATTGTCAATTGAGTTGGTAGTAAGAAGCCGCATTTGTGTTTCAAAAATGTATCCAGTCTGCCCTGTGATTGACAGCAGCATAGAGTATCGCTATCAATATTAACCATGCACGCCTGCCTGTTGATTTGCTGAGACTGGGTTATATACAACTTATGAACCTACTACACTGGGATGGAACTTAGTGAGCAGCATAGGGACATTAAGAAATCAGTGGATCATATTGGACTATTAATGAGTTGTTCTGCATTCACCAAGTGTAACGGGGGTTGGGTTATTATATTATATGTGTTTGAATCTTGTAATGTTATGGCTTGAAAAAAGCTGTATGGTTTCCCTTCCTTCTCCTTATATATGAGTGACACAATCGATTCACTGCTGGACGGAGTAGTGGGAAGGAGTGGGCCACCCTAATATACCTGGAAGAGGTGTGAATCCCACATTTTGGCGCGACGTAAGAAAATCCTGGAGATGGTTTATAGCGACCGTCAACATTGTATTAGATTATATACATATTGTATATACACAGGAGTGATTGTTCCATATATTCTTATATAGCATTAACATTTAATGCTCTCACACATGGTCCAATGTTTACCGGCTCCCTACACTGTATAAAGGGAGCTGGAATGGAAATTCTACAGGAAAGTAGAACAGACAGACATCATTAAGCAGGCAGAAAGGGGGATTCCAGGCACCAGTCACCCTCCCATCCACACCCCTGCTGTGATGTAGACGTCAACTCAACAACGACTTGTGCTAATATACATCAAACATTGATTCCTTTTATCCCTTCTTCTCTTACATTATTAGCTACTGACATAGCTGGTGAACTTCCATATTCTTTGTGAACACCATGTGATTATGCTAGTTTAGCATATTCTCTGTAGCAAGTGTGGCCCCAGTTTTTATGGTTTTAACACGCCGCTAATGGGACATTTTAAAATAATACGGCATACACAACACATACCGGTATAATATATTTATAAATCAGGCCATGAGAATCTAATTTGAAAATACATATTTGCAAATGCTTTATTTACATGTCAATAAATTTGCTCGTGTGGAGTGTCTTCAGAGTAAATGGTGATGAAACTGCAGCCTGTTTGTAAATAAATGTAACTGCCATAGCACACAGAATGTATGGGTAACCAAGTTATAATTGGATTTATTTATAAGAAGGAAACAAAAATGTTACCAGTGCTGTTTAATCTTGACATCAACCAATCAGACATTATCAAATGTTTTCTAACCAATTGATTGGTTGTTTCAAATGATGAACAGGCAAATGTTTTTGTACCTTTGTTAAATAAGTTTATTCAAGTGTTTTATTTTGGGGTTAAATTAAAAAAGTTAATCATTGTAATTTAAGGTATGTATGGCCTAGAATACACAATCCTACCCCTATAAATGGCCCAATAATATAGATTAACTTGAATTAGCCAATTTAGGTGGCTTTTATCCTGTGTAAATGAATAAACCCCCCCAACATTCCATGGAAGATTCTCCATAAATCCAGATAAAATTGTCCCTTGGCTGTTAGAAAATAAAACCTAGTAAGATACAAATAATATTCCATACTTGATGCCTTGGAAAGTAAATGCAGAAAAGTGTTTATGTGGTTACAAATGACTGAAAAAATTACAGATGACAAGAAACGGAAGGAGGGAAAGTGTTTTAGTATTAAGGCTTTGGGCTTTTTAAATTAATTTGCTTGAATGAGTTTTATTCAGGGTTTTCAAAGGATGTGGCAAGGACCACTGGTCATAGAGTGGCCTCATGTTTGTTGCGGTGGGGAATATTTTGAAACTTTGTTATGAGTTATGCTCTAAAATATATACAATGATAACATTTTAATCCAGTCACAATGTAAGCCATATACTCGTATACTACATTGCTTATAACAATTGAATGTTTTTACCTATATTTTTCTGCAGTGTATACTAAAAGACTAAGCTATAATAAGCATATGGGTAGTACACAATCCAACATAACAGGTATCCCACCTTCAAATAACTTTTTTCTGTAGTGAGGGGGACCCAGCCCACCCCCAAACTCTGCGTCTGTTTGAACAAAAAAAAAAAAACTCATCATCGAAAGTACTACCAGAGTTTTGTTCAATCATCCGGCGTCGCTTTTTGCAAAAAGCTTGCTTTTTTTGAGGACGGTTGTGGGTGGGCTGGGCTCCTCCATCATGCACAAGGTTTTTAAATAGGGCTACCAGGAGCAAGTATGGATCCGAGGGACGTGGGATGGCTCCACTGTGAATGCCAGGAAAACTTCTCAACGGAAAGGTAAGGGTGAGGAAATCCTTTTTACACACAACACGGCTTCTGCGCTTTACTTTTGGGACTTTGGCTAGACCCACAACGAGAAACCTATTGGAGCAGAGGTGGAATTAAGGACTTTTTAAACGCTTACACAGTGGGGGCCAACGTGGGGAAATTTTTATTTTTTTATTCATAAATTCTCTATGTTAACATCACCAAACTACATACAAACACAGGCGCATTGCACGGATTATTGCCACTGACACAGATACTGTACCACAAAAGTTAATCCGCACCTTTACAACATTGCAAAATTATGTACCCAATCATGCGTAGGGATAAGGGCGGGTACACATAGGGCAATATTTTCGCCTACTTGCCATTGATCACCGCTGTAGTCGGGTACCAGCGGGGAAACTTGTCCCAACAGATCATGGGTTCCATTGAAGACCTGTACAAAACGGATTTTACCAACTTACTTATCGACGAACGCCCGACTGGTGTTTTTTGCGAAAATTTAATTACCAATTTAATCTTGGACAAAATATTGGAACTCACTCTCACAGCCTAAAGGTTGGCCATTACATGTAGGCGATTTACTTGCCGCCCGACAGATCCAATCCCCCGATTGATGTCGCCTGGTAGCAAGGAAGAATACGGGAAGACCGCCCCGCCGGCGTCCGGGGTATCAGGTTTCGGTACAATGCTTGTGGGACCTTGCTCGGATAGGTAAGTACAAATTCTTCCTAATTGTATGGCCACCTTTAAGGTTGTCCATACATCTCTCGTCCCATATATAAAGTCCTTATGGAAAATATTCCAAAACCTAGCAGCCTCTTGGTTTTCAATCTTTCAATGTGAAAATTTTGTGAATAACAAAGGACCATATGCAAACGTTTCTATAAGCCTTCCCCCTTTCCGCAAGGATTAATTCACAGTCTGGCTATGGACATGATGCACGTAACTGACAATAGGTTTGTAAACCTCCTGCTGCCATATTAACATGCACTCTCGAACGTCCAGTACTATGAGAACTCTAAGGGCTATTTTATGCAAAAGCTTCGTTAAACTTTTGCGGCCGGTTTCGCGACATAACGCATAAATCCACCCGCGTTACCCGCATTTTATATAAAGGTTCCGAAAGCCGCGAAAAGTTAACGAAGCGTTAACCTTCGCGCCATACTACCTGTTTACGCCCGCTCTATTATATAAAGCCGGCCCCGGTAACTGGTTTCGCTCGGTCGTATCGGCTCGTGTTACTTCGCCCACTTGAAGGTGGCGAAGTACAGCCGATTACTAACCTCCTCGGGAGGGCAGCACTGGCGGAACCGCGGCGGTGGTCGCACCCGCCCGTGGAGCCGCCCACCCTCCCCGCGGCGGCAGCGACGACCACCCTCCACGCTTCCAGCAGCCCCCCATCCCAACCCGTTCCCCGTTCGGGCAACTCTCGGAACGAGGCTAGAGGGGGCTGCGGTAGGGGCCCGCAGCAGTGGTCCCTGCAGACCACCCTCCGCGCACGCCCCTCCCTGCAACCCCTCAACACCCCCGCCCCCGGCCGGCTCCCGGGGGGGAACGGGAGGAGCCGCTGGGGGGCTTCGGGTGGAGGTCCTTCCCTTCCAGCGGGGCCTGGGCAGACAGGGCCTTTTGGGCTTAGGGGGTCCCGCAGCTCGACACCGGGACCCCCCCTCCCGGCCTTAAAGGGCCTTGCGCATTACAATGCCTTGGCCTCTGCAAAGAGCTGTTTGGGGCTTAGGGGTTCCCCGCAGCTCGAACCGGGAGACCCCACCTCCCCCTGCACCTTATAAGGGCCCTGGCCATGACCAACTGCCCCCATTGCGGCGTCATTACAAGAGCACCTTTGGGGCTCTAGGGCGTCGCCGCAGCTCGACAACAGGACCCCTCCCCTGCCCTTGTAAGGTGCCCTTGCGGGCACTGACAAGTGCCTTGCGGCTCTTACTCAAGAGCCCTTTGGGGATTAGGGGTCCCGCAGGCTCGAAAACGCGACCCCCTCCCGCGTCCCTTGTAAGGGCCTGGCGGCACTGACAATTGCCTTGCGGCATAATAAGTGCTTTTGGCGGGGGTCCCGCAGCTCGAACCCGGGACCCCCAGTGCGGCTCTTAAAAGAGGCCTTGGGCGACGTCTTTCGGGCTGGGACACCAACCCCACTCAGGTAGTCGACTGCCGGGCACGATCACTGAGCCAGTAGCCGACGTGGGCCGCGCGAACCAGCTTCCCAGCGAGCCGAATGTTGCCACCCTTGCCGGATTATTTAAAAAATTGGCGCGTATAGGTTTGCCCCCAGCTGGTGTATCTGGCAGATGTTGGCGTCAGTGCACGTTCTGCATGTTGTCCAAACGCCACCGGCGACATGGACATTGCTGCATTTGGGCTTGTACGCTACGGTGAGCTCACCGGATGTCATTGCCTGAGGGAAGACACAAAGTAGAAGGCGGATGATGATCCAGACCATTTTCACAGGCTTCCTCTGGAACGCTTAATGATTCGTTCTATTGAACATATGTTACAGAGTGATCCTTCGCTCGGCCCAATTTAACTGTTTGTCTTTTTCGGACGTGAGTGGCTGACCTAAGTCTGTACACATCATAACACTGTCGTACTGGCAAAATTGTTCCAATAACCTGCATAGCTATGCGTCGCCACTTTTGTGTGTATTTTAATGACAGCTTATACCAGCACCGCAATGACAGTTTCCTCTCCCCTTAAGGGGGCATCTCTCCCAAATATCGTTCCTCTTATGTAAGCATCAATCGGCGTCGGTAAATCGCTGGCATGAAAAATTCCACTGAATGTATCTGCTTCACAGCAGTTTCCGGTGATTTTCATATGGAATAAATTGAGCTTTAGCTTGACGAGGTTTAGCTCAAAGTTCCCATTTTAAAATCATAAGTAGCCTAAATTCTGGATGTCCAATCAACACACCAAATGTCACAGAGATGTTTACAGTAAGCAAATGTTAAAGAAGCAAAAATGTAGCTCACACACACCACACTTACCAAGCTGCATACATAGTAATAGACAAACGTTGGACAGAACACAGCGCCTGCATATATGGCCCATACTCCATTCCTTTAAACCCAGTGATCAAAGACACACATACTGTGCAAGCAGTTTGTCTGTTACCTACGCCTTCAGCCGACCTTTTAACCCATTTCATTGCTACGTGGTGATGGCATTTAGACCTGTTGATTAGAATGACAGAATTTCAGGACCAAATGATCAGACAACAGCAAAACTTTTTGCTACCAAACTTAGATAAATTGGGGTTGCTTTGGTAAATTTAATATGCACAGTAAGGGCATTCAATCCCCTACCGTTTATTTTAAGACAAACACTACCTAGCTAGTTCTTCTACCAACCAGGCATAAAAATTGGCATCTGCCTATGGTTCTTTGGCCAGGAAATGTCACAGTACAAATGCAGTTATTACACCCGCCGTTAATTTAAGTCAGACCCAACATGGGCTGCGCGTACCGCCGTAGCCTAGGGATTATTGTTGTTGTAACCGAAAACTAAGGGAATTTATGTGAGATAGATATTTGGTCTATCGGCGATGGGTTAGAGAGGGTCAGAGTTTAGTAACAAATGCACAGCGAGGAGCTTATTTATATACACGATCATATGTTACTTACAGTCGCTAACATGACGGGAGGAGGGGGGAATCAATCTCCATATGCAGTTGGCGAAGGCGCTCGGTTACTTGGGGAAGCTGTTTTGGTTAAGGGGGGGATTTTAAACCCTACCCTGACAGACGAGTGCGAGGTAAGGGTACACACACAGCCAGACTGCTTGGACTATGGCGCACTATGTGCACTGGTACACACACAGCCAGACTGCATGGAGTATGGCGCACTATCTGCATGGGCACACACACAGCCAGATTGCATGGGCTATGGCGCACTATATGCATGGGCACACACACAGCCAGACTGCTTGGACTATGGTGCACTATGTGCATGGA
>JAACNH010004166.1:0-25300 GCA_019447015.1 Hymenochirus boettgeri | reverse complement strand
TAGCGGAAAAATGAACATACATTCAAGGGTTACCGAACGATACATTCTAGGGTTAGTGTGAAAACGAACATTAATTCGAGGGTTACCAAAAACTAATGATACATTCGAGGGTTAGCAAAAACAAACAATACACGAGGGCTACCGAACGATAAATTGGGGGGTTAGCGGAAACGAACATTACATCGAGGGTTACCGAACGATACATTCTAGGTTAGCGAAAACGAACATTACATTCGAGGGTTACTAAAAACAACATTCATAGGGTTAGTGAAAATGAACCTTACATGAGGGTACCAAAAAACTAATGATACATTTGTAGGTTAGCAAAAACAAACATTACATTCGAGGGTTACCAAACAATACATTCTAGGGTTAGCGAAAATGAACATTACCTTCGAGGGTTACCGAATGATACATCTAGGGTTAGTGAAAATGAACATTACATTCGAGGGTTACCGAACGATACATTGTGGGGTTAGTGAAAACGAACATTACATTCGAGGCTTACTGAACGATACATTTTAGGGTTAGTGAAAAAACGAACATTACATTCGAGGGTTACCGAACGATACATTCTAGGGTTAGCGAAAATGAAGATTACATTCGAGGGTTACCGAACGATACATTCTAGGGTTAGCTAAAACGAACAATACATTCGAGGGTTACCGAACGATACATTTAGGGTTAGCGAAAGGAAACATACATTCGAGGGTTACCCAACAATATATTCTAGGGTTATTGAAAACGAACATACATTCGAGGGTTACCGAACGATACATTCTAGCGTTGGTGGAAAACGAACATTACATTCGAGAGTTACCGAACGATACATTTTAGGGTTATTGAAAAGGAAAATTACATCGAGGGTTTCCAAAAATACATTTACGTGTATTGAAAAGGAACATTACATTCGAGGGTTACCGAACTATACATTTTAGGGTAGGTGAAAAGAACATTACATTCGAGGGTTACCAAACTATACATTTCTGGGTTAGCGAAAACGAAAAATACATTCAAGGGTTACCGAACGATACATTCTAGGGTTAGCGAAAACGAACAATACATTCGGGGTTACCGAATGATACATTCTAGGGTTGCGAAACGAACAATACATTCAAGGGTTACCGAATGATACATCTAGGGTTAGCGAAAACGAAAATACATTCAAGGGTTACCGAATATACATTCTAGGGTTAGCGAAAACGAACATTACATTCGAGGGTTACCGAAGAACATCTTAGGGTTAGCGAAAACGAACAATATTCAAGGGTTACCAAATGATACATTCTAGGGTTAGCGGAAACGAACAATACATTCAAGGGTTACCGAACGATACATTCTAGGTTAGCGAAAAGAACAATACATTCAAGGGTACCGAATGATACATCTAGGGTTAGCGAAAACGAAAAAATACATTCAAGGGTTACCGAATGATACACTCTAGGGTTAGCGAAAACGAACATTACATTCGAGGGTTACCGAAAAAAACATTTAGGGTTATTGAAAAAGAACATTACATTCGAGGGTTACCGAACGATACATTTTAGGGTTAGTGAGAACGAACATTACATTCGAGGGTTACCGAACGATACATTCTAGGGTTAGTGAGAAAAACATTACATTCGAGGGTTACCGAACGAACATTCTAGGGTTAGTGAAAACAAACAATTAATGAGGGTTACCGAACGATACATTCTAGGGTTAGTGGAAACGAACATTAAATCGAGGGTTACGAACGATACATTCTAGGGTTAGGGAAAACGAACATTACATTCAAGGGTTACCGAACCATACATTCTAGGGTTAGTGAAAACGAACATTACATTCGAGGGTTACCGAACGATACATTCTAGGGTTAGTGAAAATGAACATTACATTCGAGTGTTACCCAACGATACATTCTAGGGTTAGTGAAAAAGAACATTACATTCGAGGGTTACTAAAGACACCCTCTAGGGTTAGCGAAAAGGAACTATACATTTGAGGGTTCGATGATTATGAAAATACAGCCACTAGTGATAAATAACCAACCTTGCTAGGTTAAATAACACCTGATAGTGTTAATTACTTTTGCAGGTGAAAACTACAAAATACACCTCTGGGTTTTCCATATAGAGGCTTCAAAAACATGCTGCACATTTATTAGGTCTATTTATATTTTGCTTTAGTTACCTTTAAAAATAATGTTTGTTTGGCATTTTCCTTGTCTCGCATATCATCAGACAGATATCTGCAATATTTTTATTATCAATTAAAATAACTCTCGAATTCAATATGCAGAGCGTAATGAAATCAAGGCCTCGGAAATCCAAATCACATAGCATCCTGGCATCTGAATAGCCTTTATTTACAGTGCTAGAGGTTACCATGTCATATAGTAGATAAGCTGACAGTGTAGGCAAACGCTAAAACCACTTCCTAAAACTAAAGGGAAGTAATGTTCAGAGATGTCTGTGAAGGTTTGTGTGTGTTTTGATATTAAACCAAGAGCAAGTTCCACTTTTCACAAAGATTGCAAATACTGTAGCAGGGGACCAAGGGTATAAATAGAAGCTACTGGGTTTCCAATACATTTTTTATGACTTCATCAAATGACCTCAGTAGTGATCTAGTGATTATCCAATTTGAGCATGCAGCGTGATGTTTATGCATTGCAGACCACAGCATTGCAGTCCCCGGTTGGACCCTGGGGGGGGATTTACCTTCAGTAAAGGTAGAGATATTTTGCAGGGTAAATAATGATTATAATAAACAATATTATATATTATAATATGAATATAATTAATATAATATTAGGCCTGGAAAAATTTGTTTTCTTTTGTGGGAAACTGAGGTTTGGTTTGGGCTGTGTGGTAAGAGTAGCATGTCAGTTGTGGGGTGGGTACTGAATATGGTTTTGGTCTTGTCTCCAAATTATCTGCATCGGACTTGTTGTTGCTTTCTTTATTATGGCTAGAATTTATCATTCCTTTCAGGCATGACATCCAGGGCCGCCATCTTGGGGGCAAAGGGAAAGGGGGTGACTCCTGTTGGGGCCCAGACTTGGAAGGGGCCCAGAGAGTGAGAGGAAGGGGGAAAAAAATTGTTTTCTATCAATACTGCATCACCACTAGGTGGTCCATTCCTAGATGGAGAAGACAAATAGGGCGTGTGTCTGTGCATGGCCCATGACTAGTCAGTAGGTGGCTTTACTGTCTATGTGGCTCTGCCCCCCTCTCGCCCTCCTCTGGAATTGTAGCTCTTCTGTGCTGTGATCCTCCATAGCAGAGCAGGATGGAGTAACTACGTTATACTGAACCCATTTCGTTTGTGAGAGTCCATGAGGGGGACATTGTTACCCTCTGTCTCACTGCTGTGTACAGGGACTGCTTTGGGGGGACTGGTGCATGCCTGATTGCATTCTGCTACCAAGGCATGACCTGCACATGGGGTAGGTAATAGCCTAATAGGGCTACTGGGTATACCTACCCCATGGGGGCAGCATGGCAGCTCCACACCACTCTATCCTGCCTATCTTGCCTAAATATCTCCATCTCTGTGTCACATAGCAGTATGGCAGCTCCACACCATCTCTATCCTGCCTATGCACATATCTTCATCTCTGTGCCACATAGCATAGCTCCATGCCATCTCGATGTTGCCTATACATATCTCCATCTCTGTCACATAGCAGTATGGCAGCTCCACACTGAGATGAGATATGGATATAAGCAGGATAGAGATGGTGTCACATAGCAATATAGCAACCGTCCCTATCCTGCCTATACCAAATTTGTATCTCTGTGTCACATTACAGCATGGCAGCTCCACACCATCTTTATTATCAGGATATAGACAGGATAGAGATGGTGTGGAGCTGCCATGCTGCAATCTGACACAGAGGTAGAAATATGGATATAGGCAGGACAGAGTGTGGAGCTGCCATGCTGTGTGGCAATAGTGGCAGCCTTTTTCCAGACAGTGCATAAATGGGTAGGTGTAAGGATTTGAGCATGGAGAATGGGGTGAATATATCATAGTCAATACAAATGAAATACGTTTTAAGCAACATTGATGCAGAATATAACATGGGGGTCTAATATAGGATCCAGTCTGTGTTGGCTTGGCTTAAAGGTATGTTATATTACCAGTCTGTGCCCTCTGGGCATGAGGGCATCTTAAGTGTGTGTACTAAAACAGGGTACATTTTATATTTACCAGTCTGTGTGTGCATCGGGGAGGGGAGCATGTCTAGCGCCCGTTAATATAACAGGCTTAATGTCTAGTTGGGAGGTATGCACGTGTCTGAGTGGTGTCGTATTAGGGGGGGCCCAGAAATTTACCCAGTATGGGGCCCAGAAAAGTCTGATGGCAGCCCTGATGACATCTTTAATATCGAAAGACCACAACAGAAACAAATAGGAAAGGCATGGAAAACTCCTGTGTGGCAGCAAAGCTTCTGTACCTGTTTGTATGATGTAATAGTAATTAAAGGACAACTAAACCATAAAAACAACTATTTGCCATTCGTTTCTATTACACGGGAGGTGAGAACGCTTATTCTCACCAGAATGTATTCTCATCCCTGTGAATAATATTACGCTTGGGGGACCTGGAACTTACTTACCGCCGCTCCATTCGCAGCCGCTTTTCACTGAACAGCTGTTCTCTCCCGATCGCGCACCCTATCTTTTAGATTGGCACGCATGCGCCTAAGATAGGGCGCGCGGTCAGGACAGAGCGGCTGTTAGTGAAGGAGCGCTGCGAGTGGAGCGGCGGGTAGAAGTAAGTTCTGAGTCCCCCGAGCGTAATATTATTCACAGGAGGTGAGAATAAGCGTTCTCACCTCCGTGTGAATAATAGGAAAGAATGGCAAATAGTTGTTTTCGTTCTTATGGGAGTTTAGTGTCCTTTAAAGGGCATGTCCACCCTTCTTAAGATTTTTTCATATAATATTCTCCCTGTCCCCCCATCCCCAACCGCTTTATTTTTAAGTTCACGAAATGAACTGAGCGGCAGCCAATCACGGACGGGCTGCCGGGAGTCAGTGCGGGGAGGAAAGAGGGAAGGTAAGTAATTTGGGGCGCTTTCTGAACTTAAAACTAAGCGGTTGGGAATGGGGGGACAGGGAGAATATTATATATAAAGGTTTTCACGCTAGGGGGAGGAATCTAAATCGGGGGGAGGGGGGAAGGGAGGGGGAAAAGGGGCAGTGCGCATGCCAAACTTCTCGGAGGGGAGACAGGAGGAGAGTCCAATAATCCTCTGGTGGGCGTTTTTTTTTTACTTTAGGGGGGGGGGGGTGGTAGCAGAAGAACCAGATGGAGCTGGGGTGTAAGGTAAGGAAAAACTACACTACACAATGGGGCCAGTAGTGGGGGGGTTATAGTTTTGGGGGTGGACATGCCCTTTAAAGGCATACTAACCCAATATATATTCCTTTTTCATTTCTTTATTTGTAATATCAACAAAAAATACATGCATTTACAATATGCATTTACAATAATTTGATTTACATCTTTTCCATCTTTACCAATTTAATTCTGCCTGTCAATTTCTGTATATATACTCACGCTCTTTATAGGATGAACAGTCAGGGGGCCTGAAATCAGCAATTGTCACCAGCATACTAATGTTGGTTGCTGCTTTTTTGCAACATTTATTGCATCAGTCCTTGTGGTGGTGGCTGTGAGTGGTTTCAGGCACCACAGGGCTATAATCTTTGGTTCTGGTAAGAGGCATTTAGAATACCCCCAGTATTAGACAGGTAGCAGATATAGGTGACCTAGGCTATTCCCCAAAATCTGCACATTTTAATTGCCTCCCCCTTTATCTGTACATGAGTTTTTTGCTCTGCTTATTTCTAAATTTCCTATAGTCATCATTGGGTATAATTCTGTCCTCTGTCACCAGCACTGAACAATAAGCAAAGCCAAATAATCTTGGCAATAACAATTTACAATGTTCCTCTCCTAAGTGCAAAGTGATATTTCACAGACAGATTTTGTGATTACAGTCACAATTGTACAGCCATTTGGCTGAAGGAATATTCGTACATTTGTTTACAATTTAAATTTGTGTTCCTCGTTGTCTGTTTCACCAGTAGAGTCTTTGTATGTTTGATTTTCATGGGGTTGTAATGCCTAGAAGTTGGCTGCTGTGATTTCTAAGGGGTCTGGTTTAAATCCCCTCATGTGCATTTGATGTATGATCAGCATGTGCATCAATCAGAAAATTATGTGGACCAGATTAAAAGGTGGCCACACACTTGTAAAGCCTCATACACACGTGCGATTTGGCATGATGTGTATGCGTGGCTGTTTTAGGCGATAATCGTGCTGTGTATGGGTACTTTGTGTGCCAAAATGACTTGGGTCGGGGCTCGTTTTGTCTTAGCCCATGTATTATCTTATCTGTTGACTTTCCCATGACATTGCCCAGACAGATATTTCTTTAAGATTGATGTTACATGGTCAAAAAGTGATATATTATATGTAAGCTCTCGGGGCAGGGAACTCATCCTAATGTGTCAAGGCATGCTGCCATTATATCAATTTGATATCCATAATTGTGTATGTGTTTTTAGCCTATGTATGAAATTGTATTTAATTTTTATTTACTGTATAATTGCTTGCACTTATCCCCTTGTTTGTATACTCTGTATTTTATAATGTACAGCGCTGCGTACCCAAGTGGTGCTTTATAAATTAAATTATACATACCGTATATACTCGAGTATAAGCCGACCCGAGTATAAGCCGAGGTACCTATTTTACCTGAAAAATAGGAAACCTGATTGACCGAGTAAGCCGGGGTGTGAAAATAGGACAGCAGAATTCCCATACAAATGGTTTGGAAACTACAACTCCCAGCATACTTTTGTTGCTGGGTAGTGTAGTTTCCAAACATCTATATGGGAATTCTGAGTTTAGGTTAAAAGCTCAAAGTTCTGCTGTTAAGTTAAAAGCTCCAACACACACTTTTAAGGGGACTTAAATAACAAGATAGGCATATTCTCTGCTGGTGGTGTGGACATGTTATGATCCAAAAGCAAAAATGTTTCTGGAGAAGATCATTTCCTAGACATCTGCCTACCCTAGGCTATAACAACATTGGCCAACACTCTGAGTCTGAATCCTTACCGGCATCGCTCAGCACTCCGAATCCGGCTGCCGCACGCATAGTTAGCACTGTGGATTTGCCGGCTGACGTCACTACGGCGCCTCATCGCCCCGGCGCAGCGAGTAGTGACGTCAGCCGGCAAATACACAGTGCTAACTAGCGTGCGGCAGCCGGATCGGAGTGCTGAGCGATGCCGGTAAGGATTCAGACTCAGAGTGTTGGCCAATGTTGTTATAGCCTAGGGTAGGCAGGATGTCTAGGAAATGATCTTCTCCAGAAACATTTTGCTGAGTGATGCCGGTAAGAACTTGAATCGAGATAAGCCGAGGCAAGGTTTTTAGGTTTATTTTAAAAACCTAAAAACCTCGACTTATATCGAGTGTATATCGGTACATAACATAATACATACTAAGTGCACTTAAAGCCTCTAGTTTTGACTAAAGGGGAGGCCACACTGTAGTGTATCCAAGCACTAGAGAAACGCTGATTCATTGACAGTTGATTAAAAGTCCATGCTAGGGCTAGGCCACACTATTGCGATTTTGATTGTTGCTGCGAATGCAATTTTTTTTCTGAGCATTGCAATCGTGGCAATGACCCGAAAATGTGCAATTTCAGTTGCAATGCGATTGTGCATCCATTTGCGAATCGCAAACGCATGCGATCTGCATTTTGAATGCGCAATCGCTGCATTTCCTAACCCTAAAGAAGAACAGAACAGGACAGAAAACTTACAGGAAAATTTTTTTCTTTATTATAAACATAGTAACATAGTATTTAAGGTTGAATAAAGACATACGTCCATTAAGTCCACCTATTCACCCTCTTTTTTTTTTTTTTTTAACCCTACCTAACAGTTGATCCAGAGGAAGGCAAAAAACCCCAGCTAAAAGAAATTCTTCCTGACTCCAAACGGCAATCGGAAAGTATCCCTGGATCAACCAGTATAATTGCTTAATACCAGTAATTCCAATATTTTTAGTTTTAAAAAACTTATCAAGGCCTTTTTTAAAGCTATTCATGAACTTGCCATTACCACATCTGCTGGAAGACAGTTCTACAGTTTCACCGTTCTCACTGTAAAGAAACCTTCCTAACCGAAGATGAAAATTCTTTTCTTCCAACCTTAAAGGATGCCAGTGTCCTCTGATATGACCTATTAGTGAACAATGCACCAGAGAGTTCATGTATGGGCCATTAATATATTTGTATAAAGTTATCATGTCCCCACGCAAACGTGTTCTCCAATGTAAACAGCCCTAACTTGTCTAATCTGCCTGCATATTCAAGCCCCTCCATTACCCTTATTAATTTAGTTGCCCTTTGAACTGGGTAATTTCCAAGATTGCCTTTTGTATATGGGATTCCAAAACTGCACCGCATATTCCAAATGAGGCCTTACCAGTGCCTTGTAAAGAGGGAGAATAATATTTTTCTCTCTTGAATCTATCCCCCTCTTATGCAAGACAATATCTTGCTAGCTCTAGCCGTTGCTACCTGGCATTGTTTGCATAGCTAAGTCTGTTATCTACCACCAAATCTTTTCCATTACAGATGTACTGTTACATGGGGCACATGTTTTTAAATGCACAGTAAGTTTGAGGCCTCGCTATGAAGGATGGCAAGTGTTACTGTCTGCTGGAGTGCGATCATGCAATAGTGCGCAATCGTAGCAAAAATTTGTTATAGCATGCAATTCGAAAACAGAATGGCAGTGGATAACGGATAGCAAGCATGATCATTAGCACACGAGAAACATCGCTGGTGGGCTTAGCTCTAAGTGATACTTTCCTACTGATGATGCCAACACAAACAAAACAACCCCCCCACAGGCTAACAACATTCTGACTACCGCCTGGCTGAGAAGGGCCAGAGGGAGAACATTGGAAGGCAAAACAGACAGAATTATTAGATATTAGATAGATCTATCAATTGTCTGTTAGTATATGGAGTGAGTATGGAAAGCATTTACTGTCTGAATAATTTAAAGACAAAACTTATACCGTAAATGATCAATTGTAGCTACAGACTTATGGGCCCTGATGCTAAACTTTTGGCATGGGCCCCCCAACACCGCCACAAATTGTATTGGTAAAATGCTTTGTATATAACCACTGGTAAAATAGTTGGACAAAGACTGGTTAATGCTTGGCATGCAGATACTGATAAACTGGTTGGGAAACTGGCACTGCGGAATGGCACTGCACACAGCCTGGCACTGGTTAAATGCTTGGCACACAGACAATGGTAAAAACGCTTTGTATACCGACCACTGGTAAAACAGTTGGCACCAGACAGGTAGTTTTGGAACCTTAGCACAAAATGGGCCCCTTCTTGACCACGGGCCCTGGTGCAGTCGCATCCCTTGCACCCCTGGTAGCTACGCCCCTGTAAATGATAAATTCCCACCTGACTGCAGACACATCAGATAGATGAGACTCAGTCTGGTTAGATTTTTTAAAAGATTGTCCTACATAGGAAAGAACAGATTGTGTTGGTGAAATCAGATAAAAGCTATTTCAACAGAGAGCGCTGGGTTAGCAGTTTGCCCAGATAATATTCTATGCAGTTGTCGAACATTACATTCGAGGGTTACCGAACGATACATTCTAGGGTTAGCAAAAATGAACATTACATTCAAGGGTTACCGAACGATACATTCTAGGGTCGCTAACCCTAGAATGTACGTTCGGTAACCCTCGAATGTAATGTTCGTTTTTTTCGCTAACCCTAGAATGTATCGTTCGGTAACCCTCGAATGTAATGTTCGTTTTCACTAACCCCACAATGTATCGTTCGGTAACCCTCGAATGTAATGTTTCATTTTCACTAACCCTAGAATGTATCGTTCGGTAACCCTCGAAGGTAATGTTCATTTTCGCTAACCCTAGATGTATTGTTTGGTAACCCTCGAATGTAATGTTTTTTTTTGCTAACCACAAATGTATCATTAGTTTATGTAACCCTCGAATGTAATGTTCATTTTCACTAACCCTAGAATGTATCGTTCGGTAACCCTCGAATGTAATGTTTGTTTTCGCTAACCCCACAATGTATCGTTCGGTAGCCCTCGAATGTAATGTTTGTTTGCTAACCCTCGAATGTATCATTAGTTTTTGGTAACTCTCGAATGTAATGTTCGTTTTCACTCACCCTAGAATGTATCGTTCGGTAACCCTCAAATGTAATGTTCTTTTCACTCACCCTAGAGTATCGTCGGTAACCCTCGAATGTAATTTCATTTTCACTAACCCTAGAATGTATTGTTCAACCCTCAAATGTATTATTCATTTCGATAACCTTCGAATTGGCCATAACCCTTGAATGTACTTGTGCAAACCCAACAATTGTCCAATCATGAAGTAAGAAGTGTTTTAAACAGGTTTTGGTGACAGGTGCTTGTTTCAGACCATTTCCCAGGTGCCACAGCAATTTACAGCTAGTTACCATTGTTAGTTTATCTGTAAATCATCCAAACTTTTCGAATTATTAGCTCCCCATTGACTTTAATGGGTTCGTTTCTGAACTTCTGAGTTAAGAAACGAACGTGAACTTCAGAAAGTTGGGCATCTCTACTGATGATATCAAGTTACATGTATCACATGAACATTTTCAAACTACTCAACATGCAGGCTAAGAACAGGATTTATAGATGAATTTCACTGTAAACAGAAGGTGTAATGATCAAAGACGAGTGGCAAAGTAACATGATAATATAGCAGGATCCCAAATATGAACTGTGTACATTAAAAAAATATTACTCAATAAACTATATTTTAAAAAAAGTCAATTTTTAAAATCAAAAGTTTTTTTTTTTTTGCATACCTACAAATAATTCACCAGGTCTGAATGCAATAAATAATGCATTTGTAGGTACTTTGGTGGGCTGACATTTTTTTTTCTTTTTTTTAAACAAAAATGCCCAGGGGTTTTCTTTATTTATTTAAATGCTGAAAAGTTCCCAGGGGGTGTTTGAATCTGTTTGAATGACCTGGAAGGTGTAAAAAGCATTATCAAAGTACAGTGTATGGATAGTTTTTACAGGCAGTAATTACTTTGAAACTCCCCCCCTGCTATGTTACCTAATATACTGTAACATCCCCGGCTGGATAAGGTCTGTAAGATACAGCTTTATATGACCTACAGTAGTAGTTACATTATTTTTCCCCAGTAAGGCAGAAAAATCACATCGATTTTAGAAATACAGAAACAGATTTCTGCACTTTTATCATGAAGTGCTTTTGTGTGTTTGCCAGATCAGGGCAAGCACGGATTTTCAAGGGGGGTTCCTAATGGGTTACCACTGAACAAGGACTGAAGGAGGTTCACGACCAAATAACATCCATGTATTCTATAATATATGGATCATATAATATTATTTATTATTATGTGTGAGTTTATATATTCCATGGCGCTTTACAGTCCTTACCTGATATCATCACAATTGGCCAATACAGATATAACCTTTACTTTTGTTTTAAAGTATATTCATTAAGGCTGGGTACAAACAAACAGATTTTTTGGCCCAACTGTCTAATATTTACATGTATTCATGTAAAAAAGGTGACCTCAGTGGCGAATGTTTTGATCGCCTGTTTGCCTGGATCAGATGAACGTGCCATATGACCTTTAGTAAATTTACGCCAATCATGCAGTCCATTGGAGACATTTTTCGTGACCGACCAAAGGTCGGGACAAAAATTTTCTGTGTGTATCCCGCTTACCCTACTGTTTTACTGAGAAATCCACATTTGCACTACATTACATTTTAAGTCTGAACTGTGACACTGTCTGCGGATCTGACATAATTTGCTGAATATTGTCGATATTGGGACCTATCGGAAATACGGAAATTTCCATTACCCTCTACTACATTAGAGGGAGCCTAATACAATGTTGACAGTCAGCTATACAACCACCCCCAGGATTTCCTATGTCCCTATTCCTGCCTCACTAAGCCCATCACAGTGTAGTAGGTAGTAAGTACTGAATAAACACCCAGTCTCAGGAATCAACCTCAGGCAGCTGCAGGGTTAGGTTAATGTTGATACAGATCTCTATGCTGCTGTCAATCACAGGACAGACTGGATACATTTTTGAAAACTGTTGCTTCTCACTCACAACTCAATTAACAATGTAACAGTCATGTAACAATCTATGTAGCAGTCTATGTAACAATCTATGTAACAGTCTATGTAACAGCCTATGTAACAGTCTATGTAACAGTCTATGTAACAGTCTATGCAACAATCTATAAAACAATCTATGTAACAATCTATATAACAATCTATGTAACAATCTATATTACAATCTATGTAACAGCCTATGTAACAATCCATCTATACAACAGAACCTATGTAACAATCTAATGTAACAGTCTATGTAACAGTCTATGGGCAGGAGAAGTGGAACAGCAGATGACAATCATTTGTGTATATTGACCTCATTTTAGATATGGCATTTCATGTATAAAGTCTTTAAATGTAACCTTTATTTTGCCAGCTACATTTCTGTATTTTCGCTTCATATTTAAAGTATGTGTATTAATGATCAAATGCCGCATCGGTAACAATGCAACAATAATTTAAACTGGGCTATGCCTATTTATCTGGAACATCTGTAGCATATGTTCATCTTCAGGGACTATTACAACCGCAGGAGCCTGTAGGCACAAAAACCTGCCTCATTAGCCCCACCCCTAAACCAGATCCACCCCCCAAACCACACCCATTTCCTCATTTTTGGTAACAAAGTGACTATATAGGAGGTGGAGGGGTAAGAGGAAAATTAACAGCCATGCCTAGCAAGTGCCTACTGTGTCTCATGGTAAATCCGGGCCTGTTCACCCTCATTAGAATACTTATGGTCCCTTCCTAAAATATTTACCAAATCAATTATTGTCATCCTATATAAAAAATGCAGTTGCGTCCCTGTGTCTCTGTGTGTGTGGCTGCAATCTACCTGATTGGCTGCTTCTTTTCCCTCAGAGCAGAACAGCCAATCGGATCACAAGTTTGCATTAAGGGCGGGACCACAGACTACAGACTGCTGGCTGCTCTGGGTGGGTTGATTTCTTAAGTTAACTCTTCACAGTGTGAAAATTCCTGCCATGCTGCATTACTGGGTCTGACACCAAAACTGTACACACACCAGGTTATGTTCTAAGATCTCTGGGTGGGGGCAGTGAGGCAGGGGTAGCTGGTAGGTGTTGTTTGTCCTGGACCCAATGATATTAATCATGTGTCTGTGGGGGGTTGTGAGGGAGAGGGTTGCACTAGACATCAATGTCTGGGTGAGGTGGGGGGAGTCAGAACGCTCACTGACATGACACCATGCTAAATTAACCTCCTATTAACCAAAGGTGTCAGGGCTGGCTGTAAAACAGAGTGAAGAGGGGGGAGGGTCTGGGACAAGGGGGTGGGACCTGGGTCTGGGGCAAAGGAGGGGCCCTGGGTCTGGCACAGAGGGGGGCTGGGACAGAGGGGGGGCCCTGGTTCTGGGACAGGGGGGGGGGGGGGCTGGTTCTGGGACAGAGGGGGGCTGGGTCTGGGACAGAGAGGGGGGTCTGGGTCAAAGGGGGGGCTGGGTCTGGGACAGAGGGGGGGCTGGGTCTGGACAAGAGGGGGGCCCTGGGTCTGGGACAGAGGGGGGCCCTGGGTCTGGAACAAGGGGGGACCCTGGTCTGGACAAGTGGGGGACCCTGGGTCGTGGGACAAGTGGGGGACCCTGGGTCTGGGACAGGGGGGTCTGGATCTGGGGCAGAGAAGAAGCCCTGGGTCTGGGACAGGGGGGGCTGGATCTGGGGCAGAGGAGGAGCCCTGGGTCTGTGACAGAGGGGGGGGCCGGGCTGGGACAGTGTGGGGGCCCTGGGTCTGGGGCAGAGGAGGGCCCTGGGTCTGGACAGACAGGGGGCCCTGGGTCTGGCACAGAGGGGGGCTGGGACAGAGGGGGTAGCTGGGTCTGGGACAGAGGGGGGCCTGGTCTGGGCAGAGGACTGGGTCTGGACAAGGGGGGGCCCTAGGTCTGGGACGAGAGGGGGCTGGGTCTGGACAGATGGGGACCCTGGGTCGGGACAGAGGGGGGACCTGGGTCTGGGACAAAGTGGGGGACCCTGGGTCTGGGACAGAGGGGGGGTCTGGGACAGAGGTGGGGTCTGGGACAGAGTGGGCCCTGGGTCTGGGACAGAGGGGGGGTCTAGACGAGGTGGGCCCTCGTCTGGGACAGAGTGGGGGCCTGGGTCTGGGACAGGGGGCCCTGGTCTGGGGCAGAGAGGGGCCTGGACAGAGGGGGGGCCCTGGTTCTGGACAGAGGGAGGGGCCCTGGGTCTGGGACAGAGTGGGGGACCCTGGGTCTGGGACAGAGGGCGGCCTTGGGTCTGGGACAGAGAAGGGCCCTGGGTCTGGGACAGACAGGGGACTCTGGATCTGTGAGAGAGGGGGGGCCTGGGTCTGGACAGAGGTGGTGTGACCTGGGTCTGGGACAGAGTGGGGGGGCCCTGGGTCTGGGACAGAGAGGGCCTGGGTCGGACAGAGGGGCCCTGGTCTGGGACAGAGGGGGGCCCTGGGTCTGGGACAGAGGGGGGCCCTGGGTCTGGGACAGAGGGGGCCCTGGGTCTGGGACAGAGGGGGCTGCAGAGGGGACCCTGGGTCTGGGACAGAGTGGACCCTGGGTCTGGACTCTGGATCTGTGACAGAAGGGGGGTCTGGGACAGAGGGGGTGGGACCTGGGTCTGGACGAGGGGGGACCCTGGGACTGGGAGAGAGGGGGGCTGGTCTGGGACAGGGGGGACCCTGGTCTGGGACAAGGGGGGGCCCTGGGTCTGGGGCAGAGGAGGGGCCCTGGGTCTGGGGCAGAGGAGGGGCCCTGGGTCTGGGACAGATGGGGGACCCTGGTCTAGGACAGAGAGGGGGGGAACGGGTCTGGGACAGACGGGGCCTAGGTCTGGGGCAGAGGGGGGCCCTGGGTCTGGGACAGGGGGGGACCCTGGGTTGGGACACTAAGAGGGAACTGTGGCCTTGGGACAGTGGAGGATGGAGGCACTCTGGGCTTTTAGCGCCTGTTATTGTAACAGGCTTAAAGTCTAGTTTTATATAAATGTTTTAGGTGGATACGGTGAATTCTTTGTAGTGAGCAGCATAGCTTTAGAATGAGCTGGTTTGCTGGCATGGTCATGCCAATGTTTCTGTTTAATGGGAATGAGGAAATCAGATACAATGCCTGTCCATGGTAAGCCACATGTCAGCTGCTAGATAATCATTATCTACAGCTCAGCAAAAGAAACACAATATGAACATTTTGATGTGTACATGTTAACACAATATGGACAAATGGTGTTACGAAACCAACGTGATGTACAGGAATTATATTACCAATGTGCACTGGAAAATAGGAAGTACAATTAAATTATTATGAATCATGAGCTAAAGATTTTATTAACATGTAATTTCTGAACCTAATTATACATTACAAAGGGAAATCATATTAAAACAATTATGTGATTATACACCAGGTAATACACTCATTAAATGTAGCAGTGAGTTTCAGGATATAACTGCCCTCGTAGGTCAGTTGGCAAAAGTCAATTGCAGCCCAATCCTGGTTCTCAACCAACATTGTCAGATTGATTTAAAATTGGTTGTGTCAGAAACTCAACAAAAATGACAGCCAACACATACCATCCTATCAGGCGCAATTAGGTTACCTACATCACGACCCACATAGATAGCAAACCACTTCACAGAATATTACACAATTATACAATGGCCATACGTTAACACACTGAATCAACCCCAAACCAAATAACCAATTTTACAGAATCTGAACCTACCCACTATACCTACAGAAACAGCTTTAAAACTATCAGAAGTTTTATCATAACTGAAGAAGAAATCCAGAGCGTAGTCAAGGAATTCAAGATTAGGAAATCGCCATGTCCTGATTTTTACAGCTTTATACTATAGGAAATTTTCAAAAACACTGACAGCCCACCTACTCAAACTTGTATTATATATATTGCAAGGAACAGACACCTTCCCTCCAGACATGCTAGAACCATATAGTGTCATCCCAAACCTGATAGAGATACTACCCAATTAATAAACTATAGACCCATATCATTGATTAATGTGGACCTCAAAATTTATACAAAATAAGCTAACAGAATCAAACTAATCTTACCCACAATAATAAACTTCGACAAGATGGGGTTCATACCCGATGCCAGCCAACAGTATCAGAAAGGCAATAGTGGCACTTCAGTCAGCACTGTTGGAGGGAAACCCTGAAATGCTCCTTTTTCTCGAGATGAAAAGCCATCGACTGGACATACCTACAACTGGTGCTCAAGAGATTCGGTTTCCCAGCATCACTTATCCAGGCTATCTTGTCTCTCTATAATAAGCCAAAGCCAGAATAAGAAACTGTGATACCATTCCAATATATAGATATAAGGAACGGGATGAACAGGGATGCCCTGTCACCTGTTTTTGTATTTGTATGGAACCGTTGGCGGAAAGCCTTCGCACCAATCCAAGCATCCATGCATCAAGATAGGAAAGACAAAACATCTCTATTCGCCGACGACACTTTGCTCTTTCTAACCACACCACTAATATCCTACCCTATCTATCAGATATTAGCCCAATTAGGACAATATCCGGATTCAAGTTAATCACAATAAATCTAGAGCCCTCAAAGTGTTCATCCCACATCCCTATAAGACAACTTACAATCGTCATTCCACTTCAAATGGACTCAAGACTCATTAAAATACCTGGGCATATATCTCAGTAAGAGTAGGGAAAATCTAATACTAAACAACTACAACCTCCCACATCTCCAACCTGATTCAACTTCTTCAACAATGGACTCATTTTTACCAAAAATCCTATATATATTTGAGCCCTCCCCATAATCCAAAAAAAAGACTTACAGAAGCTCAGCAAACCGCTAAAATAAATTTATATGGAAGAATGGGAGCTCACGCATAAAATACACAACACTAGCAAACAAGGGACAAGGGAGGCTTTCCAGCCCCCATCTTGTTTTCATACTATTAACAGCTAACTCTCACAATGCCTTCAATGGTATGGGGCCCAGATAGGGTGGCCTGGGTAGACCTCGAAAATAAATTCTAGCGCCACTACACTCCTCCTCAATCTTATGGATTCAACCCACAGACAGACCACCCTACAAAAACACCCAATTCACCCACAATCCATGACTCCCAATACTTATGGGACCTCTGTAAACCGCCAATATGAACTAATCCAAACCCCCTCCCCCTACCTTCCAATCTTCCACACACCCTACTTTTCACTAAACATCCCTAACAAGGAATCTTATCCTGGAAAGCCAAGAAATAACCAAATAACAGATATCTATACCAACATGGAACCCTAATACCATGGGAAGAAGCAACACAAAAATTCAAATACCACATACCAATGGTATTCCTATATAAATATCAAATTAATGCTAGAAAGATACTAAGCAACCACAGAATACCAGACCAGACCCACAAAAATGTAATACTCACAACCCAAGCTCACTCCACAAACAATACAATATCCTCACTATATCAAATAATATGGCCACACAAACACCAACAAAGCACTCCCCACACAAAAATGGGAGACGAGATTATGTCAAGTGTTGGAGGAATCCCAGTGGGTGTCTACTTCAAAAACACAGCAACTTGTTCATCAATTTATATACAAAGGAGAAATCCTAAAAATATTCTCTAAGACTAGTATGTCACCACCCCGGTCTTCCTACATAAAATCAACCCAGCTATATCAGACAATGTTTTAGGGAGTGCGAAATACAGTATAGCAACCAGTACATTGTTGGGCTGTGCCCAGAGGTGGAACAATTTTTCATATGTTCGGACCTACTGAGGGATATTTTATCTACACCCATTAAACTGTCACCCTATATGGCACTATTCAACCACCCTATTCAAATTTGAATAATATGCAATTTTTAGTAAAACACATATGTGCAGCAGCCAGAAGCCTAATCGCTACTCCTGGAAAGAAGAGGACTTGAATAAACTAATACTAACGTAGGTGGATCTATGATATAGAGTATCTAACAAACAACCTCAGAAAATTGAACAAAACATGGGATGTATGGATTTACAAATAACACCCAGGGGACAAATTTAGTCCCGACACATGGCAGGACTCCTCGGATGGTGGCGGCTGGACCAACGCAAGCAGGATTATATACTGTCAAGTGAAAATACAAAAATATATTGATTGAAATTTTTTGTTGTTTTATATAAGGATACTCAGTTCATCTATGTTATGTTAAATAATATTTTATGTTTGTTTACATAAAATCAAAAAGTTTCTAACGTGTATGAATATTTCAAATACAAAGAAACTTAAGAAAAATGAATTAACAAAAAAAAATTGGTTGTGTCAGGAGTAACAGGGTTTTATAGCATAGCCGATCATTACAAACCACCTGATCTTGAGTTATAAATCTTAAAACGATCAGTTGGGGTCTTGTAACACTACTGGATGAGCTTACAACAAATCAGGTAGGGAGATTGATTGGACCAAATAAAAATTGTAAAGAAAGCACAACTTTGACTATTAAAAGCTACAGATGATGTGCAATTGTTACAGCTGGATCTAGATAGATTGTCACATTAGGCTGCTAAGTAGCACATAAGATTCCATGTTGGTAATGTAAGGTATGCAATTTGGTCTAAAAATCCTTCTGCTGCATAAAAGAATCTTGAGTTTGGTGGATAACAACATAAAAAGGACATCTTGGAAATGGAAGGGTTCAAAAAAGGGCAATAAAAAGGGGACTGGGGGAGCTTAAAGGAATAGTACACTCAAAAAATGAATCTATATTTTTTGCTTTATTTAAAGAATGGGATGTAAAGGAGCTATGTCCGTACAATTACTGCCACCACTTCCACATTTACTACAGTATGCTATAGAGCACACGCTATAGTATAGTAAGGACCTACTGTTATTTGCCATGCCTTTTAAAGAAAGGCTTGGCAGTCCAGGACAGGCCACTCAAATGGGCTGTCCTGGTGAAACAGGACAGTTGGGTGGTATTGGGCATGTTAAGAAAATATACAAAAAAGTTAAATGTCAATTACCTGCTATCAAGAAAAAGATCCTTGCACCAGCCTTCTTCCTCATGACCAGCCTGGAACCCTAGGTAAATGATGAGCGTTTTTCTGGGGAACAAGAAACAACTACCCTTTCCATATGTAATGTTGCCATCAGTCTGCTTTCTCAGAGCGTTATAAAATGGAATGCCTACACAATATCACAAAAGAGAATTGACCTATTCTGTGCCAGAAAAGTGTACTTATTGATTGGCTTTGCCTGGTCCTCTCAATATAAGCTGGTCTAGCTAGAGGTAAGCATTAACTACTACATTTGGTAATAAACTGCCTGTGTGTAATAATATAATATTGGAAACACTGAAGTTAAAACCCCCCTGGTCCCATTTAATGTACCCAGGATGAGGACATAATTGTACAGGACACTTACTGAAAGGTAAAGGTAGATATGCTCTGCAAGGAGGGAGTCCTACCATAGATGGGACAGAAGTTTACTGAGGTAGAGGACTTGGGAATGTATTGGGAAGTGAACTAATGTACTCCTATGACTTTTGGTCTTCACCCTGGGTATGTTAATTAGTGGCGGTTTATAGTTCCCCTTTAATTTGTTTGACAGTGGACAAACAGAGAAAAAACGTATGGGGGGGAAAAAGACCTTCTGACAAAATAATTGTTCTAAAAATACACAGTTTTTATCAAGTCACTTTGTTTATCCCACAAAAATATCAAATTGTATATTTCTCTAGTTTCATTGGCTTCTAAAGATTTTGAATCCTACTGAAGGCTGTTGCCTTGTATGTCACTGCCAGAGAATTTTCTGTTTTTCCTAATCCTCTTTATCTCTTCACCAACCCTCTCCTGTCCTGCCAGGTTTCGACATCCTAGCGTATACAGTTGGATTGTAGGTGTTGTCATCTGAAACTGGCTGTTAATGAATTACCTACCGGTAGGCTAGAAATGAGAAAAAAAACAGAAACTACCCCAAGACCTTTCGTTTACATTCTGTTACAATAGTACTATAAACAAGACTATTTTTCTAGAGGTGTAATTGTTGTCACACCTTTCTGTTAACTTGCCAGTACATGTGAACAGTGATTTAAAGGGATTTTTTTAGGGACGTTATCGCCACACCAAATTCCCCCTTCCCCAGTAAATAGTACCCAGGGTGAGGACCTAAACTGTGTGGTCCTCAACCTGGTCTTACCTTATCACCTAGAACCAGTCCAGTAAATTAGGCTTCATAGCAGTTTGCAGGGCTCCACTGCTATAGTCCCGGCTTTCAACCATTGGTTAAAACTCGGACGTAAAGAGGGCATCTCAGGAGCCGATCAGAAGGAGAACGTTGTTCCCAGTGGGGTGAGGACTTAGTATTTAGGTCCTCACCCACCCTGGGTGGGGAAGGTGGTGAAGGGACATGGGTGAATATTTGTCCTTTAAATGCCCATTACTGGAACTATATTTCTTCTCAACTATAACATACCGTTTTTTCTGTCACGTTTATTTCCATATTCTTTAGAAAATTTGGACATTATAGCTGTCAATCAAGTGCTCGTTTATCATAAACTCTTCTGCTGTGTGCAGTTTGGCTGTAACTGGAAAGTAAAGAGGGCATCTCAGGAGCCAGATTTCAAGTGGAGGGAACTTGTTCCCAGTGGGTGGGACTCGTGTGTTTAGGGCCTCACCCACCTGGGAGGTGAGGTGGGTGAAGGGAACATGGGTGGCAATATTTGTCCTTTAAATGCCCATTACTGGAAACTATATTTCTTCTAACGTAACCATTTTTCTCTGTCCCGTTATTTTCCAGATATCTATAAATTTGACATTTCAGCTGTCATCAGTGCTCTGTTATCATAAACTCTTCTGCTGTGTGCAGTTTGGCTGTAACAGGAATAGTGACAACTGGTTGGTGTGAATTGCATGCTGGGTAATTCCCTCTCCTAGTGCTGGCTGCAGAGAATGATCAGCTTAACAGTCAAGTAACAGTAAAGTAAAAGAAGGAGTTAGTTAAGATAAGGATACTGAGCCTGAGAAAACATGTACTTGTATTAAAGCATGCAGCAATCTGCTTCATATATTTATTTATAGATTATTCAAGTATTTTTTTGGTATACCTACATTTTAAAGCCAACCATAGACACAAAATAATTATTGTTTCCCAACTGTAACCCTTACACCACTTGCTCTCCTAAAATTAGTAAGGTCTCGTTTACACTACATTAGTTTGTATCTGTTTTTCAAACGCAGGTGCGTTTAAAAAAAGGGACAGACAGTAAACCCACAGGATTTCAAAATATCGTTCACACCTGCTGCGTTATAATCCGTTTCGTTCCAGTCCCTTTAAAAACGTACTGCATGCAACATTTGTCTGTTTTTTCTTGATTTTCTATAGAAATCTATGAATACACTTGTTAAAAAATGGATACAAATGTATGAAAAAATGGATACAAACTGACAAACACATGCTGTGCTTTACTGTCAGTTTCCAGTTTGAACGAGCCCTAAGTGATTCAGTAAACTGACTTTTCACTGGTTTTTTATCTTTTGTCAAGTTCAATCACTTTGATCAAATTGGGCAAAAATTTTTTCCTTCCAACACTTGATTGCTAGAATCTTGAATGTTTTGGGGTAGGTATAATTAGAGTGTAGTTATGTTTTGGGGTCGGTAATATCAGAGTGGAACATTGTTTAGCTGAGTGGATGGATGGCTTTCAGTGGCATAACTATGTCACTAGGCCCCCCAACAAAATATAATGGAGCCTGCTTCTCTGCTTCATATACAGTGGTTTTCTGGGGGTTGGCTGTATCTGTCATAGAGAAAGAAAGAGACGGGGCTGCTCTCCTGGTAGTTACACCCCAGAGAGCAGCATTTGAGCAGTATGCCTTGGTCGATTCTTTATGAGATTTTCTGCTGAAATCTCATCAAACATCATTTTAGCTGATAGTACAATTATCAATCACTCCCTGAGCACTGTGAGTGCATAGGCTGAACAAACTCGTCTTACAGGCTGAGATGCATCAGTATTGTATCACATAGGTTAAGTAGTCCTAGTTTTTCTACCCACCGACAGGTAATTATCATTTTAAGCAAGTTATTAAGTTCAGTGGAAATTATCAATATTGTTAAATTGTTAGTTTGCATATGCATACTTAGTTATTCTACATATTCTCTTCCATTTTGAAAAATCAGTTGATTTCATACCCTTTGCTGTTCCCTGCTGTTGACATTGTGAGCTGACATTTCAGGTTATAACGGTTCTTCTTCTTCCCAGGATGCACCACATCTTTGGAATGTTCCTAAGAGTAATTTCTACTAATTGGCTGTTGGGTGGTCAAAGATGCTCAGATCTCTACTGAGCAACTGAATCAACCCAGGCGCTGGGTCAAGGGAATACCATAATGGCTCTACTAGGGGTCCGTATTTCGGTTGCATTTATTTATACACAGAAAAATCCTGAATTGGCAGAATAAGGTCATTGGGATGAAAAAATACTGCTTTTTTTTCTGAAAAGTATATGTATTTGCACCGAACTCCACTTTTATTTGGTTTTCAATGGAAATGCTATTACTGGTTGGCTGTTTTGTCATCATAGACCCCATTTTCACAGCAACAGTATGGTCAGCCTTAGGTAACATATGTGATGGTTTTACAGCTTCAGTTATATTTTAAATAGTTGGAAGTGGAGTCAATTTTCTTGGGGAAAGTGATCTGTTCCTTTGGGAAAGATTATTGACAATAATTTTAGATTTAAACTATTATAGACAATCCCCATAAGAGAAAGAAAGTCTAATGATTCCTCATGGGAATCATTGAATAAAAATGTGTTTGTGGCTGCTCCTCCTTCTATTCTTCTCAAGATCATCTGCTTCTGCATGAGCCCAATTTTATTTGGCACCATACCCATAGACTTCAAGGATGCTTACATCTCCAGTAAAAGAGGAATATGTAAACCAGGAAGAAATAATGGGGGAGAGAGAGTGCAAACTAGGAAGTGGAAATTTTTAATGCCTTTATCTTTGGATTTACGCAGATGAAAATCATCCTAGGATGATAGAGATACCCCTTGTATGAAGACCAAGTTCCAGTTTAGTCACAGCAATCACATTTTTTTCAATTAAAGACCAGAAATAAGACAAAACGTTCAAATATGGTGGTAACTAGCCAAGTGTTCACTGGGTGTGAAAATGACAGTTAAATGATGAACATCGGAACATCACACTTTTTCTTACAACCTCATGGTATCATGCCTAAGAAGAAGCCTGTAGCTTCGTTCACATGGCAGAAAATTTGCCCGACAAACACCCATCGTGCAAACATTTGTCGAAAATGAAGCTTTCACAGCCTTCTATACCAACGATCCACGACTATTTTTGGCTTCTGACGGTCTCGGGCGGATTTGCTCTGACAATTGTTACATGTTGTACATATCGGCAGATTATCGGTAATGAGATGTAAATATGAATGAAATGCACATGTGCAACATTTAGAGATCACACGATATTCCAACATCACGTAACAACCTTTACCAACGAACACTCGGGTTATTCAATAAAGTTCTTACTCTTAAAATGGTACTAATTTTGCCCCACCAATCAGATTTTAGTTTCAAATGTTAAATAAGTTCTGATTGGTTGAGGCAAAATAAGCACCATTTATATACATAAGAACTTTTATTGAGTCCTCCCTGACATCCACTATCGTTGATGTACTGTCCAGGCGGCGTTGGCAGAACAAGGTTGCTGAACGTTCTTGGGCACATCATGCGAAATTATCTGACGTGTGTAAGAACCTTTAGTGTTTCAAAGCTAGCAATAATTTTAGTTTAGCCAATAAAAGGTATTATTTATATCCAAGATATCTTAAAGGATAACTGTATTGCTCAATGCATTTTTTTTTTATAAAGAGTAATGGTATGTATCCCTCCTCATACCTTTTTTCCTGATTTCAAGCCTCTCTCTGCCTCCAATTAGCCATGCTGTGAAGGGGGCGTAACAATTCTGTCTGCCTCTAACTGTCATTCAAAGCTAGCGGGAGAAAACACTCCTCCACCCACCATTGATCAGCTTGTTTATGTAGGCTGTATCCTAGCAACAGACATTTCAAGTTTGTTTACCTGGCAGAGGAGGAAGAGAGGTTGTAAAGACATTCCACCAGCCAATGACAAGTGTTATTGTTAATCATGGTCCCTGGTGCTGTCTAGGAGGTGGGCTTTTAACACTCATCTTTTTGCTGTGTGATATCTAAGGGAGGGCAGCACAGCTGTAAATGTGAGTAAGTGATTTCAGCTGCTGGAAGTGTGGACATGTAATGGGGGTGATGGTTGTTTTTTTTGTAATTGTTGTCCTTTAACCTTGTGGTAGTCAAGAACATAAATAATCCAGAGAATGTCAAATAGCGTCAATCTCTACTGAAAGGAAAGTTCAGTGAAAATATTTTTAAAATTCTTAGTTTATATTATGTATACCTACCGTAGTTATTCTACACATTCTCTTCCATTTTAAAAATCAATTGACTATACCCTTGCTATTTCCTGCTGTTGACTTAGTAAGCCATCATTTCAGGTTTGTAATAGTCCTTCTTCCCAAAAAGCACACTGGGTCAGGCAAGACCCCCCACGGTTTCTATTAGGGGTCCTGCAAACAGGAAGTCAGCATTTTGGAAGGATTTATATTACACAGACAAAATGGGCAGATAAGGGTCATTAGGATGAAAAAAAATAAACTCGCTTTTTTACCCACCTTAAAGTACATGTATTTGCACTGAACTTCCCCTTTAAACAAAACTGGCACCAGCCACAAGTATGATCAGATTTGAAGCATAAATCCACCATAAAACTTAACTTTTAATATGCTAGCCCCCCCCCCCCTTCCCAGACCCAAACGCTGTGTTAGTTCTTTAAAAAACAAATCCAAATATACTTACAGCACACCCCTTCACTTACGCTGGCGCTCTCCCTGGCGGCTCCCTATTTGCAGGAAGTTGCAAACAGGGGCCGGACCAGTATGATGCAGATTAGTTTTTTTAAAGAACTAATGCACGGTTTGGGTGGGGCAGGGTGGAGCTACCTTATATTAAAAGGTTTTTATGCTAGAATATCGGGTGGG